>VDFB02130760.1:0-35364 GCA_007258455.2 Sequoia sempervirens
TTGTGATGACACTCCACCTAGAGTAACAGTAAACCTTGTATTTGTATTACAATCAATTATCTAAAACCGGAAGCAATGTAACCAATAGTCCGCTAGTACTAGTGTCTAGGTTGTGATTAGGCCCAGGCAACCTGCTTACTATCTCCCAGGGGGGTGGACCTACGGGTACCACATGGTTGGGTGGAACGCACCTTACTCCGTTGGGTCCCCAGTTTAATCATGGCATCGAGAGCTTCATGGATGGAGAGCTCGCACTTGGATCTTATGTGTATTTCATCATTGTACTTTTGTAAATTTATATTGTAAAACATCCCTCAAATGTTGTGAGGTGAATACTTGTAAATGTAATCATTATTGAACTACCTCATCAGATGGATGAGTAATGTAATATTCTATCAAATGCAATGTATGGAAAACAATTTTGTACTTTATATTATCTTGAATGGAGTATTAAATGAAATGCAATGTTTATTTTTATGATAATGTTATAAATTAAAATGTGCAATGCGAAATACTTAAGTCACTTATGGAAAACTCAAAGTAGTGTAACGTCGCTTAGCCTAATGAATGTATGCAACTAATTAACTTAATAATTAAACTTTAAAAAAAAATTATTACACCTTTATACACAATTGCAACATTCTTAGGTTATTAAGACGGGCATTACATTTTCTATAAAACCCTTGGTATTTGCATTGAGAATGAGGGTTTGTGAGATCAGTGGTATGGAAACCTTGGAGTGGAAAAAAATTCAGATATTTTGATGTCTTAACACATGACTAAAGACTATCTAATGTGTTTGAGTGAATGGTAGGTTTTGGTGAAGGGCTTCCTTTGTTAATTTGGGCTAATTTAGTAGCCTTTTGGTAGAGCAGTCTATTGAATCTTAATGATGGTGCAAAGAAACTTGGTGGGATCTTTTGGGATTTTGTTTTAGGATTTGTGTTAAATCTTAGTTGATGTTTGGTTGGCCATTGTATGGCCTTCTATAAAAGATAACTCCATTTGTTGAATTTTGAAGGCTAGAAGCCTCTTGTGAGTGATTTTGGAAAGTAGGGTGATTGGTGATTTGAAGGTGGATGTCTTTTTGAAGTTTGATCATTTTGAGTTTGATTGTGAGTATTAACCACCCTATATTGCATCATGAATGAACATTGTAATGTTACTACTCACCAATCCTCAATTGAACCTTGGATTGAAAATTTGAAACTTAGCATGAAATGGCCTCAATGATTGTATATCTTGATCATGAACTTGACATAAGATAATGTATTTGAATACTTGAACTTGATCCCCAATGCTACATCATCACATTAGCTCAACAACATGCATGAATTTGACATGTGATGAATTGTATCCTTGATTGTTGCAATAAACTTTAATAAATATTTCCTTGAATGCTCTTGAATTTCTCTTGATCTCATAAACTTTCTATTAGGATGCTTGCATAAATATTTTGAGGTGAAACTATGTGAAATAGCCTTGTATTTATACTTAACTTACTCTTAATTCTTGAAATTCAAATAACACAAGCCGACATCAGATCTAGGATTTGAAATTATAAAATCCCGCTAGAAACACACCCAAAATGGGGTGTCCTAAGATAAGGAGGACCCATTCGCCATAGGACAAATGGGTCCTAGCATACTTAATTAGGACCTATTTCAGGGAATGTGAAATAACATGTGAAAAGGGGGTCATAGGACCTAGTAAGGACCCATTTGCCACATAAAATTTTCCAAATTAAGTGTTGTGAATTATTATTAATGAATGTTGGGTTTTATCCCTTGAAAAATGGAATAAATAAGGCTTGGATTTGAATTTAAGGTTCCAATTAAGCTTAATTAACCTTAATTAATTAATAAATCCCTAGATTAGTGTGAAAGTGTAAAGATACACTTTACAACACCTTAAATAAGGAACAATTAAGTCCATTTTATTAAAAAGGGTCCTAGACTTAATGTGAATGTGTAAAACAGATTATAACACTAAATCAAGGCAACATTAGGCTCATTTATTGTTAATTATTCCCAAATAAAGTAAGGAAAATGGATACTTTTTTCGTTACTACAGTCTTCAATAAAAGATAGTCCAACACCCAGTTTGCACTAAAATGAACTTTAGGAAATTGAAGTATTGATCTTCACCATTGATTTTTGCAATAGGAAGTTCAGAGTTTCCTCGTGATTAAACCCTAGAAAGCTCAATGAGGAACTCTTGAAGCTTAGGAAAATGAAAAATTCAATCAAGATATTTTCCCTCCAATGCATGTAATGTGAAGCTTCCCTTTTTCTTCTTTTGAACATAGGAAATGAGACTTGAGATAAGTTTTATTAAAAAACTTTTCTCTCACTAAGACTTAAATAAGAACAAAATTATCAACACCTTATTTTAAAGATAAAAATGACACAAGAAAAAAAACTATCATTTAACCCAAAAATTTCAAGAATGCTAATGTCTATAAAAAATAGACTACAAAACATCATCCATTAGAACACTAAAGAAATCAATTGAAATATTTGAACCAACACCCTAATCGAGCTTCGAAGATAGGCTATATTATGCTCTATTACAATGTAAGGATTTATAATCATTACTTAACCAAAGTCCCACTTATCAGGTGTTGGATCTCGGTGATAATCCTTATCACTTACCAAAATCCGAAGCATCCTAATCAAACTTACCTCAAACATCGATATTGCAAAATGTATGTCAAGTTGTTCCATATTGTCAGGTGTCAGAGTTCAGGTATATTGTTTGTTTATTATTTGTTATTAGACCTCAACCGTTGGGAGAATTACCTGCTAGCTGATACCAGATAATTATTAGCCAATAGGCTATTTTTTTGAAGTTTTCGACAGGATTTTCGTTAGCCCAACCGTGAATTGGATTTGCTGACATCGGAGATATCTCCGGCCAGTGGTGACTGGACTAGGTTTTTTCATGGTGACGTGGAGCTTGGTAATTACGTGGGTTGGCGGTGGTGGATGTGGTGTCCTCGATACGTGGAAGCTGAGTGGTAAGTGTTTTCTCACGCGAGGTTTAATGCATTATGTCATTGTTGTACGATGGGGGTGGATGAAGTAAATGTGGGAAAACAAAGTAAATGCAATATTGAATGTTGTAGTGTGGGAAAGTATACTTTGATTAAGTTGCATTGTCGAAACAACCATTGTGGTGTTGGTTTCATAGCAGACTATTGTAAAAATCATCTTTTTCGGCTCCGTGGCTGGTTTGATAGCAGACTATTCCAAAAATCGATGGCTTCCGAACCATTTTATGCCAGATTGAAAACTATTGTTCTTCAGAATCTATAAGTCATTTTACATGGGTATTTTGCATAGATGATTAACTTATTGTTTGAATGTCTTCTTGTTATATGTTTCTATCTTTGGCATTATACCCATTTTGGAGATTTGAAAGAGATTATCACTCTGTATGGATGGAGAAATTGCAGTGAAATCTTTTTTCTTTTGTCCAAAAATATGGTTAGAGTTAGGAATTTTTTCGCCATTGGTTTATTTTTTAGTTATCTCTATGCATCTTTGTCATTATACCCATTAACATAGGAGCAATTGCAGATTAACATAGGAGTAATTGTTTTTTCGCCCTTGGTTTATTGTTTTAGTTATCTTTGTGCATCTTTCATTTATTGTTTGTAGTTATTTGTGTGCATCTTTGGCACTGCACCCATTACCATAGGAAAAATTGTAGTTAAATCTTCTTTCTTTCTTCAAAAAATATGGTTAGGGTTAGTAATTTTATCTCCCTCCATTTGTTGTTTTAGTTATCTCTGTGCATCTTTGTTGTTACACCCATTAACATAGGAGCGATTGCATATTAACATAGGAGTGATTGCATATATATATATGTAGAGGGTTAGTATGAAAGCATAAACATATTGGAGATAAAATTATTTTGGTGGTTGCTCAATGTTATTCTAATAGCTCTTTTACAATTTCTCTATTTGTCTATAATATTTAATGCTAGGTGTTGTAGCTCAAATTTGCAATGAAGTCTGTGGGGTTATACTCATTTTTACATGGGTGTTTTGCATAGATGATTAATTTATAGTTAATTTCTTCTTGTTATATGTTTCTATCTTTGGTGTTACACCCATTTTGGAGACTTCAAAGAGATTAGCGCTCTTTACAGGTGGAGAAATTACAGTTAAATCTTGTTTCTTTCATCAAAAAAATGGTTAGGGTTAGTAATTTTTGGTTGTTTAGTGTTATTCTAATAGCTCTTTCACAATTTCTCTATTTGTCTATAATATTTAATTCTAGGTGATGTAGCTCGAATTTTCAATGAAGTTTGTGGGGTTATACTCATTTTGCACAGATTATTGCTACCTATTGGCTTTAGGAGTTCTATTTAATGTGGCTTTGTGTTCATTTGTGTTGTATGAATATGTTTCATGATATTTTTTTCCTCGTGTGTTTGAAGCTCCCCATAACAAATTCTTCTTCATGATATTCTTTTTTCCAATTGCTCATAACAAACTATTGATTATCGTAGTTTTCCTATTCTATTATGCATATTTTATTCATGATATTCTTGTTTCCTGATTTGTTCGAAGGAAAATTCATATTTTTTTCCTAATCCTTATTGACCAATGAGCGACATTTAGGAACATTCTTTATTGAAGAGGTAAGGTCCACATCATGACAAGAAGATTGAAAAATTATTGTTCTCTGGAATCTATAAGTCATTTTTCATGGGTGTTTTGTATAGATGATTAATTTATTATTAATGTCTTCTTGTTATATGTTTCTATCTTTGGCGTTATATCCATTTTGGAGACTTCAAAGAGATTATCGCTCAAGTTATGGGTGGAGAAATTGTAGTTAAATCTTCTTTCTTTCGTCAAAAAAATATGGTTAGGGTTAGTAATTTTTGTGGCCCTAGTTTATTGTTTGTAGCAAATTCTAGTTAAATATTCTTCCTTTCATTAAAAAAATATGGTTAGGGTTAGTAATTTTATCGCCCTTGGCTTATTTTTTTAGTTATCTCTGTGCATCTTTGGCGTTATACCCATTAACATAAGAGCATTTGCAGATTAACATAGGAGTAATTGCATATATATGTATATATGTAGAGGGTTAGTATGAAAGCATAAGTATATTAGAGATAAAATTAGTTTAGTGGTTGTTAAGTGTTATTCTAATAGCTCTTTTACAATTTCTCTATTTGTCTATAAGATTTAGTGCCAGGTAATAGGTTGAATTTTCAATAAATTTTGTGGGGTTACATACATTTTGCACAGATTATTGCTGCCTATTTGCTTTAGGAGTTCTATTTAATGTGGCTTTTCGTTCATATATATTGTATCAATATGTTTCATGATATTATTTTTTTTCTTATGTATTTGAAGTTCCTCGTGAAAAGTTGTTCTTCATGAGATTCTTTTTCCCAGTTTCCCATAACAAATTGTTGATTGTTGTAGTTTTTCCCTTCTATTCTCCATATTTTATTCATGATATTTTCTTTAGGTTATGGAAACAATTATATGATGCAATAATTTGTGCAAAATGCGTATAATGCCACAGACTTAATTGTAAATTTGAGCTACATTGCTTGGCATTAAATATTATAGACAAATCATTTATGCAAACTACCCATGTAAAAAGACTTGTAGAAAATAATTGTTATTCTAACAACTCTTATACAATTTCTCTACTTCTCTTCAATATTTATTGACAAAGAACATAGCTCGAACCTTGTATCAATATGTTTCATGATATTCTTTTTTCCCTGATTTGCTTGAAGTTCCCTGGAACAAACTACTCAGGTTTGTTTATGTAGGTGGTAGAGCTTGCTAATTACATGGGATGACATTGTCTTATATCAATATGTTTCATTATATTCTTTTTCCCTCATCTGTTTCAAGTTCCCCACAACAAATTGTTCTTCATGATATTCTTAAGTGTTTTCTAATTCTTAAGTGTTTTCATAATAGGTCTTTTCCAATTTTTCTTTTTTTGTTCTATCAATATGTTTCATGATATTGTTTATTTCTAAACTGTTTGAACTTCCCCATAACAAACTATTCTTCATGATATTCTTTTTTCTAGTTCCCCATACCAAACTGTTCACTATCGTACTTTTCTTGTTCTATTCTCCATATTTTAACGTTCTATTTAATGTGGATTTTGAAACATCTCTCATTTTCCTCTGATTGTTAAGTGTTTTTCTAATAGGTCAGTGAAATGCATGTAAAGATTTGAGTTTACAACATATTCCTTCTTACCAAAAATTCTATCATTGTCTAGACAAGGTGTAACAACAAATTCTATGTAACGGTTGGCTTGTCAATTCAAAATTCAAGCTAGATTATTTCCCACTAAATATTATAAACAAAATAGGGAAATTGTAAAACAACTATTAGAAAAACACTTAAGAATCATAGGTAGCGTTGGAGATGTCCCGACAGGTAGGCTATTTGTTTGAAGTTTCCGCTGGGACTTTTGTCATCCCAGCCATGAATTGGATTTGCTGGCATTGGAGATGTCCCGACCGGTGGCAACTTGACCAAGTTTTTTTGTAGCGACATGGAGCTTGGTAATTACGTGGGTTGGAAGTGGTGGAGTTGGTGTCCTTGATACACGGAAGCTAAATGGAGTTGGTGTCTTATATCAATATGTTTCATGATATTGGTTCTTCCGCATTTGTTTGAAGTTCACCATAACAAACTATTCTTCATGATATTCTTTTTTTTAGTTCCCCATAACGGACTCTAGCTCTCCCCAGGCTATTGGAAAACCCTCGGGTACTAGTCTTGTAGGTGTGTTGCTTGCTTCCTTTTTTCCGTGGGGAATTTTATCGGGCCTTTTCCCAATGCATGGTTAGTTTGTTCATCAATTACACTCAATCTTAGATCTGCAAATTTGTGGTTACACTTTGTAGAATTGTTTGATATGTGTATGCATATATGTATATACATATACATATGCATATGTATATGTATGTGTATATATGCATATGCAATCAAAAAAGGTTAAGCTCTTTTATATGGAGGGTGCAATGAAGGAAGGAACAATGCATATGCATAAGCAGCAGCAAGATTACTCTTCGGGGAAAAAAAATGCACTGTACCTTCTATTTGTTACACTCTCCACAAAAAATGCATTGCATATGCATAGATATAATTAAATATAGATATGCATATATCTATTTACATATGAATATGCATATGCATATACATATGAATATGCATATGCATATACATATGAATATGCATATGCATATACATATATGCAAATGTACATTCAACCTAATTAGATGTATGCTTTGTTTTTTCTTCAATTAAATTTTGTATTTATTAGTTTAGTGGCTCTTAAGTGTTATTGTCATTCGTGTTATACAATTTCTCTATTTGTCTTCAATATATATATGTGTATATGTATCTATGTATGTTTTGAAGCATAGATTTCCACATACCGTTCACAATCTACAACATCCTCTTTGTAAGGATTTGAAGTTAAATCAATTAGAAAGATACCAAGGAACTAATTGTACAAAATGTGTATAAAACCAAAGATGTACAGAGCACATATATGTGTCTATATTTATATATATATATATATATATATATATATATGTATGTATGTATGTATGTATTGGAAAGCATAATGTAAAATGTGCAAGAAAATATACTGATAAAGTTGCATTGTCGAAAGAGGCATTGTTGTGTTGGTTTCATAGTAGAGTATTGTATAGATCGCTTGCTCTGCCTCTGTTTTATAGCAAATTGGAGGGTTTTAAAACTGTTGTGCTCCAGAATCTGTGAATTGTATATATATATATATGTATTGGAAAGCATAATGTAAAATGTGCAAGAAAATATACTGATAAAGTTTCATTTTTGAAAGAGGCATTGTTGTGTTGGTTTCATAGTAGAGTATTGTATAGATCGCTTGCTCTACCTCTATTTTATAGCAGATTGGAGGGTTTTAAAATTGTTGTGCTCCGAAATCTGTGAGTTGTATATATATATATATACATGTATACATATGTATATATATATGTATGTATATGTAAATATATATATATATATGTGTGTGTGTGTGTGTGTATGTATATATATATATGTATATAATAATGTGTATATGTATATATGTATATATGTATGTATGTATGCCATATTTTTTTGTAACAGTTCTTTTACAGTTTCCCTATTTGTCTATAATATTTAGTGCCAAATAATGTGGCTCCAATTTAGAATGGATAAGCCAAATGCTACATAGATTGCTTGTGTTGTATCAATATGTTTTATGATATTATTTCCTCCTGTTTAAAAATTCTATTTAATGTTGTGTTACGAGCATCTCTCATTTTCCTATGGTTCTTCAGTGTTTTCCTAATAGTTCTTTTACAATTTACCTATTTGTATATAATATTTAGTGCCAAATAATGGAGCTCAAATTTAGAATATATGTATGTATATATGTATATATATGTTTATATATGTATGTATATATATATATGTATGTATACATATATATATGTGTGTGTGTGTGTGTGTATGTATGGGAAAGTATACTGTGAAATGTGTGAGGAAATATATTGATTAGGTTGCATTGTCGAAAGAGTCATTGTGGTGTTGGTTTGATAGCAGACTATTGTAAAAATTGTTTCCTCCACCTCTCTTTCAAGTTCCCCATAACAAATTGTTCTTCATGATACTCTTTTTTGGTTCCCCATGGCAGACTATTCATTATCTTATTTTGCATAAGAATCATAGGTTAATGACAGATAATTGAGAACCCATATTAAACATATTAATACAATTCAAGTAGTGTATGTAAGAGTTGGCTTGTTAATTGAAAATTTGAGCTACATTCTTTGGTAGTAAACCCACATTAAATAGAACTTGTAAACACAATGGGTACCAATAATCTATACAAAATGGCTATAAGGCCACATAGTTAATTGGGAATTCGAGCTACATTACTTGGCACTAAATATTATAGAGAAATAGAGAAGACTTGTCTGGGGTTTTTAATGATGACGTGGAGCTTACCTCTTCAACAAAGGATGTTGCTAAATGTTGCTCATTGTTCAATAAGGATTGCAAAAAAATTATGGATTTAGAATTGACAAGGCAACTGTTACATAGATTGGTTGTCTTGTATCAATATGTTTCATGATATTCTTGTTCCCTCATCTAATTGAGTATCAATATGTTTCATGATATTCTTTTCCACTCATCTATTTGAAGCTTCTTGTAACAGATTATTCTATTGTTCTCATAACAAGGATTGTTTTCAATTTTTAAAATTCTGAAATTTTTGTGGTGGTTATTTTGTTTGGATGGAACATGTTATATGTCTTGTATCAATATGTTTCATGATGTTCTTTTTTACTCAACTATTTGAAGTTCATGATAACAAAGTGTTCTTCATGATATTGTTTTTCTTAGTTCCCCATAGCAAGTTGTTCATTATCGTAGTTTTCCTTTTCTATACTCTCTATTTTAAAGTTGAATTTTTCATTATCTGTTATTTTCCTGTGGTTCTTACATATATTCCTAATTGTTCTTTTAAAATTTACCTATTTTTCTATAGTGTTTAGTACCAAATAATGTAGCTTGAATTTAGAATTGAGAAGCCAACTCTCACATAGATTGTTTTCTAGTATCCATATGTTTCATTATATTTTTTTTACCTCATCTGTTTCAAGCTCCCTATAACAAAGTGTTCATTATCGTGGTTTAGCTTTTGTAAATTCTAAAATTTTGTAGACTGCTAGAAACAACAACCATGGCATTGATCTGTACCTTTGGGCTTCTTGCAACTTT
Source organism: Sequoia sempervirens (assembly GCA_007258455.2). NCBI lineage: Eukaryota > Viridiplantae > Streptophyta > Pinopsida > Cupressales > Cupressaceae > Sequoia > Sequoia sempervirens. Next base: position 9,800 of record VDFB02130760.1, read on the forward strand.
TACATAGACAGATACATACATACATACATATATATATATATATATGTATTGAATTCCCCGTTTCATATTTACAAATGTACATATAGGTAGATATATATATATATATATATATATCCATGTATACAGACCAAGACCAGTGTGGCTTGTTTCATAATCCAACAGTAATTTATATATATCAAAACAGATGTGTGTGGTATCTTTATTCATATTTATGTAGACTTTGATTTAGAAAGAGTAAAAAATACCAAAGGACCACAATGGCTCTTTCGACAATGCAACTTAATCACTATATTTTCTTGCACATTTTGTAGTATACTTTACCATACTACAACATTGAATATTGCATTTACTTCCTCCAACACCATAGTGCAACAACGCTAGGATGCATTAACCCTAATGTGAGCAAACACTTACCATTCTTCTTCTGTGTATTGATTCAGCCACCTCCACCACCGCCAAACCACATTATTAGCAAACTCCATGTTGTTATAAAAAACCTCTAGAAACTCCTCCACTGTCTATTGTCAAAATATCACCACCGGTTTCGTGGACTTCTACTCATGGCTAGGATGATAAAAATCCTGGCAAAAATTTGAAACAAAAATCCCATAGCTAAATTCCATTTGTTGCATTCTACTTTTGTGTGTAGCTTCAATTTTGAATTGAGAAGCCAACTGTTACATAGATTTCTTGTGTTGTATCAATATCCACTTTCCCATAACAAACTATTCATTATTTTTTATCACCTCTTCTATTTTCCATGTTCAGTCTCGTAGTTTACCTCTTCTATTCTCCATATTTTAAAGCTCTATTTAATGTGGGTTTTTTATCATCTTTCATTTTCTTGTGATCCTTAAGTGTTTTCCTAATAGTTCTTTTACAATTTCCCTATTTTTCTATAATATTTAGTACCAAATAATGTAGCTTGGATCTTTAATTGACAAGCCAACTATTATATAGATTGATTTTTTCAGCTTGTAGAACCTTCACTCCCTGCTTATTTTCTCATCTTCTTGATGTCCACCTTTGACATTATGTGCATATTTTCATAGGTTGCAATGTTTAAAACATGTTCTTGGCTTGCAGAACTCTTAGCCTCTACTTATTTTTGCTTCTTGCCACTGTGCACCTTTGACAATGTGCATTTTTTAATAGGCCCTTGCATGGCATGCTAATGAGTACATAGTTAGGAATAAATATAGTATACACATTCATTTAGATATAGCAATGTATATATAAATAAATATATACATGTGTACATATGGATATATATATCTAGTTTTATGTTTGTTTTTTAAATGTGTAGACAAAGGGAAAATTCAATGCATATATGTACTTAATCTTTTTCATTCTTGTCATTGTATATTCTATTGTTTGCATTAAAAAGGATGAAGGTAGCAGGTAGCAACATATATAAATTTCTGCATATAGGTATTTATATAAATATAGTACAAAATTGCATGCATACATATATAAGAAACCTGAAAGATAAAAAAATACATATAGGGATATATACATTTGGATTTATCATTCATATTCTTCTTGTTGTATCTCCTACTATTTTGACAATATTAAAAGTGGAATGGTTATACGCATTTTCATTTAATCAAAATAGTAAAATGGTTGCTAGATTATCAATATTTCTTAGTTGTCTACTAGTTGGCATTTGATTTGAATGTCCCCATGAGATGCTCATTCATTTCCCTTGTGACCAAAGAAGGAATACAAGAAAGAGCTTGTACCTCCTCAATAGAACCACCATGTCCATCCTCCCTAAATAAAGATTCAAAATACTGAACAGCTTCATTCGAGATTTCCTGAGAAGAGGAGAGTTGCTCCCCTCTTTCATTAACCAGAACCAAAATAGAATTCCTCTGCCTCCTGGCTTTCACCGAGTTAAAGAAGAAAGCAATATTTTTATATCCTTCCTGAAGCCACTCAATTCTGGCCTTTTATTTCCAAAAGACCTCCTCTCTCAACTCACACTCCTCCAACATCTTTAGAGCCCTAGCATCATCCTGGAGCAAGTCAACCATCACTCCCTCTTCCCTGATCACCCTAGTGATACCATCCAATTCAGCTTGAGCACGAGCCTTATCCTAGAAAATATTTCCAAAGCACTGTCTATTCCAACGTTTGAGCTGATATTTGGTAAATTGAAGCAATTTAGCAAAAGTATACATTGCCATACCAAATGTCGGTTTGCCAAGCTTCTACCAATCAGCCACAAGGACATGTAAAGATGGATCCCGCAGCCACATGAGCTGAAACTTGAAGGAAGGAGAGCGAGGCACACGAGTAGAAGAAATGGCAAGCTTGATGGGCCAATGATTTGAGCCCCTCCAATCCAAGATTTCAAAACTAGAGGACCACAATCCACCAATCCAATAGCAGGAAACCAGGAAGCGATCCAGCCTTTTTGTAATGCAATTATCCCCCGTCCTCCGATTATTCCAAGTAAACCGACCATTATTGGGCTTGATGTCAACCAAATTCAAAGCAGAGATGTTGTCTTGAAGAAGCAACACCGAGGGATCCAACCTTGCATTACCTCCCCGCTTCTCAGTCAACTCAGCAATGGCATTGAAGTCACCAACCATAATCCATGGATGAAAAGGAACCATGCTACGCACATACCTAATATGAGACCATAGCAACTGCTTGCCAAGAAGATCCACAGGAGCATAAATATTAGAGAAAAGGACATACTCTCCCGTTTCAAACCAAGAGGCCACCATAGAAATGGAAGACTTAAAGGATATCCACCAGAGAGGGTGGACCTTCTGAGGGTTCCACAAACAGGCCACACCCCCAACCGAACCAGTGGCACCAATGCACTGGCACTCACCACTCACCCATAACTTGGGCATCATACCTATCATCCCCTCAATCGATAACTTAGTCTCCTGCAGAAAAAGAACATCAGGAGCATTGCTTCTAATCAAATCACGAACAACTTTTTGTCGAGGGCCACTATTCAAGCCCCTCACATTCCATGATAAAACAATCATTTTAGGGGATTCAAGAAATGAGAATCCAGAGTCTTGACTGACCCTGACTCCACCAAATTTTCCCCTGTTAACTTAATCTTTTACAAATCCTTCTTAGGACCAAGCTTGGAAGATTTCTCTCCCACCCCCTTTTTTAAGTCCTTTCGATGAAGACCCAAAAGAGAGGGAGACTTGACACTCCTCCCAATATCAATACCAGCATTTGAAACCAGAGGAGACCCATCCCCACCATCCTTCTTCAACTCAGCTACAAGAACTGACTCCACTAGAACACCCATGTGAAGATCTGTGACCATCTGAGAAACTCCAACATCCTGTGCATCCTAAGTAGCCTCCGAAAGGAGACCTAGTTGGCCTGTACTCAGAGATCCCTGATCAAGGTTTGCCAAACTCGGATTCACTTCCTACTGGCTAAGATCATCTAACACCTCAAATCTGTTAAAAGTATCCTCATCTTGTCTCTCCTTCAAGGTCCTCTTCTGACCCCTATTCATGTTGCGATCCTTGACAGGGATGTAACCATCTGCATCAGCCCCATCTCCAGGAATAGGATCCTTCCCTCTATTAGCCATAGGCGGGTTGCGTGGAGGCTGAGAAGAAGGGGGCTCCATAGGCCTAGCTTTTGGACAACGTCGCAACAAGTGACCATATTCATGACAAAGATGACATCGGAAAGGGAGAGTCTCATAATCCAAATGTTGCACCCAAGAGTAAGAACTCACACACATATCCACAGAATCTGGCAAGGGTTTTCTCAAATCAATTTCAACACAGATACGGGCATAAGTCATTACTTTTCTATCCAGAGTTTGTTGTGAGGAACCGACTGGTTTTCCAAGCAAAGATGCTATCAACTGCAGAACATCATCCCGACAGCATTCCACAGGAAGTCGAGGAAGCCGAACCCAAATCGGAACACGATTTGACAGCTCCTTCGAAGGATTGAAACCCGCATGCCAAGGCTTGATAAACAACCCTACTTGGTTATAAAAATAAGGACCACCCTCAAAGACCCTATTTCGATAAGCCATGCAATCAAAAGTGACCATGAAGTAATTGTTAGCGCCAACAACATAATGTCCATTTCACCCTCAGGCGACTAAGTCCGTCGGGCCCAAGACACCAAAAATTGAGGAGAAACCCTCATCCCCAAAAATTTGCAATATAAAGAATGCCTGGAATAATATTCAATATCTTTAGCTATCATCTCAAGCAGAATGACCAACTTGAGTCTCTCTTTGCACCGCTCAAGACATCCATTAACTTTGGTGATACGAGATCCCCTAGACATACGAACACTGCCATCAATCGAATCCTAAAGGAAAAGGCTATTGTCAATAACTTTTGTTGCATGCAACGCGACTTTGAGCCAATAGTGAAACGAAAGTCCATCCTCAAGGGCCCAAAGGAAGTCCCCCAAAGACATTGAGGCAATAGAGCCAGAGACAACCATGCAAGGCCAAACACCAACCCTTCCACCAAACACACCACCTCTCACCACACGCACCCCACACCACACTACCACTCAGAATAGAGGTAACAAAGACCCCTTTCCCTCCACACACCCCTAAAATGTCAATCCCCCAGTAGCCAAATCCAAGCATGCACTGGCATGCACTACCGAAGCCCCAAGAGCAGACGCACACCACATCACAGCGTGCCAAGGGATCCCCTGGGCACAAAAACGCACTGCCGAGATCCGGCCACAACACCCGCAGACACACACACGTAAAAGAATAGCTCCTCAAGCGGCCAACAAAGCCCGCCCACGCAGAATGTAAGATAGTATATCACGAGCTCGCTCAGATGTTCTAGCTCTGGGTCCCGAGTTGCGCACGTGCGCCCATCCCACCGATTTTTAAATATTATATATATATTAATGTTTACATTAAATAATTATTTTTTTATTATATAAGTATATTATATTTAAATTAGTAATAGATATTAAGTATCATTTAAATTTTACTTAATATTACATTAATTTATAAATTGATATAATATTATTTTTAATTATAAAAATAAAGAAACATTTGTAAATAATTATAGATTAGTTTTAATATTCAAAATAAAAATAAATCACATTAAAATTGTTAAAATTAAAATTTTAACTCTTATATTAAAAGTCACAAGTAAAACTAAATTTTAAAAAGTTAAAAATAAAATTTAATTTATTAAAAAGGTAAAATATTTTTGGGTTTTGATTAGGTTAATTTTTTTATCATATTTTTATATCATAGACTATGGAAGTTTCATGTTTTTATTCTAAAAATTATTAAAAAAATTAATCAATTTTTAAAAAAATTAACTAAAAATATCATTTTTTAAAATATAATAAAAAATAATAATTTAATTCAAATTAATATTAAATTTAAATTATATATGAAATTTTTAAATATCACTAATGATTTTTTAATTAAAAGATCAAATTTTAAAATCAATCATTTTTCAAAATAAAAAAAAAATAATCAATATTTTTCTTTCAATTATTAAAAATATTTTATATAAATAAATAAATAATCTTTAAAAAATATTTTAATTTATTATTATGTATAACAAGAATTAATTTACAAAAAAATTAAAATATGAAATAATAAATGAAATGAAAATAAAAATAATGTAAGGCCCAACCCTATCTATGACCATTGTGACCTTTTTACAAAGTCTAATTATGCTAGATTAGTGAATTATTCAATATTTTGATCAATATTGTTTAAATATAATATAGCATTGGAAATGTTGATATGAAAAATGATTAAATATTTAATTTTCATTACCTTATAATATTATTATGGAGAGTGTGTGTGTGAAATTGAGAGAGTTATATATTCAAATTTTGAAAGTATAAGAGTACATCAATTTAAGTGTGCTCAACTACATTCTTAACATTCTAAATTTTCCTTGACTTAGTTAAATGATGATGGTAGTAAATGTTATTATTAAAGGTCTCTTAATAATTCGATGGAAAAGAATGAGAAGTATGTAAATTTAAATTCTTACAAGCACCAGGAAATAAGCATATTTAAATTGATATAGGCAAAAGAACCTTATAGATTGTGAATAAATTCACTGGAATAAATTCTTAACATTGTTTATGGTAAACTGGAACAACTCAAGTCGACAATGAGGATGCTTAAGGTAAGTTAGCAAGGTATGTTATATGAATTTGTTATCTAGTTGCATAATGATATTTAGTAATAAATAATCATTCAAGAATTCATTAGACAATACAGTTGAATAATTAAGGTTAGATTTTATTATTGTTAGATATGGATTCAAATTCTTATTTTGCATTGAAGGATATAGAAATCATACATATGGATATATTCTCATGCACTAACTATTGAATTTAATTTTATTGAAAATAGGAGCAGGAAATATTTGGGTTAATGTGTGATGTGGTGTTTATGTGTGAGATGTGTTTTATGCTTTAATTAAATGTTGAGTCATGTCAATCACATTGCAAGTGGTGTGTAAAGAGGTAAATTGCAGATGCAAGTTTGGAGGTAACTTTAGGAGGGTCAAAAAGGTCATAATTTAAACTTTTTTTACATTTTAAAAGTCTTAAGCAGAGTACCTATGGGTTGGAGAGTTATTTTTTACCATACCTTTTCCCATGCCTTATTTATGACCTCTCATAAATGGCCTTGAAAGGAGGTGATGAATTTTGGGGATGAAAAAATGGATTTGACTCATGCCCATCCCATTTGGTCCTCCCTCTCTTTAATTATATTGGACTTGGGAAAAAGGACATGCATGTGCACCATGCCTCTTTAATAAAGGAGAGGACTTGGTGAGAAACTTGGGGTATGGTGAGATAATTGAGATTGAACTTGTCATGATCTCATCCAATGGTGTGGAGTCCTAAATTCTTTAAAATCACTTGAGTTTTGGAAAAAGGGTGTTCTCTCCTTTTTGGAGAACTTAGTCTTTTTTTTAGAGTTTGAAGAGGGCATTTTCTTTTTGGGATGTTTTCATTCTTGGGATTGGAGAGGAAAGTTTGAAAGCTATGGAGAAAAGAGAAGAGTGAAGGATTCAAATAGAGCAACATGGAGATAGCTAAGTCCTATTTCCTCTGATTGCTTTTAGTTGATAAAATAAGTGATATGCAAGTACTTGAATTAGAATGGTTCTTTGAAAATGGATGTATTTGTAATTGTTGAATAAGTTAGTTGTAACTTCTATACCAAGATCATTTGATAATATTTTAGTGCTTGCTCAGAGGTATGGTTAGAGCCCATGAGACTTCATGATGCCATTATGGTTGGGTGGAGAGCAAGATGTATTTCATGGGTATGTAAATTGTTAGTTTCTCAATATTATGTGTATCAAAGCAAACTCATATTCTTGACATGTTCATTGTTTTTCTATACATTATGTGTAATATTGAAAGTTAATCATCTTGTTGAAAGAAAAGAAAGGGATAGAGTATGTTCTTATTATTGGCATCTCTAAAGGAATTTGAAAGATATTGTAGGGTTTAAATTTCTGTAGTTTTCATCATAAGAATGTATTGGAAAAAAATGTATTTTAAGTTTCTTTAAAGGGAAGGGCTCAAGTTTATTTATTATTGTATGCATCTTAAGGATGTATTGGAACAACAAATATTATGAGTCATTTGAAGAAAATATGCATATACTGTAAATATAGATGGTAATGCACAATATAAATGAAAGACTAGATTATAGGGTTGGAAATCATTTTCTTTGAAGAAGTTGTGAGAAATGAAAGTTAAAGATATGGACTGATATTTCAATTATTTGTTGTTGGAGTAATTTTAAAGAAAATGGTTATTAAAGGTTTATTTTAAAATCACCCTTTAGTATATCTATCATGAAGGACTAAAAAGGCTTCACAAAATTAACTCTTAAACACTTACAAGAATTGCTATTCAAACTCATACAAAAATATTACTCAAGGTTATTAAATTTAAAATGGTGAATATAGATATTAACTTTTTAACCCTTTTGTTAAAAGAGAGAAAAAAATTAGCTTATTTAATCTATTTTCAAATGTTCAATACATATATAGATATTTATATATATTTTACCCTGAAAACAGGTATTTATATATATATATATATATATATTACATCTTTTATATTTTCAGAAAAGTATATACAAGAAAATGTATTTTAAAATTTATATTTCATATATAAAATAGATAATGACTAAATAAATACAGTTTTTTTTTTTTGAAAAATTTAAATAAAACATATATAGAAAAAAAAAAGAAATTAAAAAATAAAATAGAGTAGAAAGGGTACGCGGCCCCACACCCCTGTCTTGTTGAGGGTGCAATGACATTTGGCAATGTGGATCTGTCGTGATTTATTCAACATGGAAAAAATATATATTGCAGGCTTTCATAATTTAGTAAAGACTGCAATTTCTGCACAAATATAAAAAGGGTTTATTAAAAACTTTAAAATCTTCAAATAAAATAAATTTCCATGAATTAAAGGCTCAAATCTAGATTTGTGTAGTCTATAACATGTGCAGTCTATAACAATTTCAAATATATATATATAATTCCAAGATAAATTCGCCCAGACATTTATAAAAGTTAAAATGTAGATGCAAAATAGACTGTGTTGAATCTGGAAAATAAAACAAAATATCTATATGTATATATTACAAATCTTCCAGTATAAATAAGGGTTTCATTTTGGGCAATCGAAAATAGAATTTATCAGCATGTTAAAATGAAACAAAATGAACTAATAAAATGAACTTGGTGGGTGTATAATTCTTTAGTAAATCTCTATAGATTTTAAACTGCAGATTTGAAATATTGCAAACCCTTGTAACTTGGCACAAGAAGAAGAAGAGAGGGAAAAATGGAATGGGGGTTTCTAATATGTATGAATTTAAAAAATAAATAAATAAATAAACAAAAAAGAAACCTGCAACAAAAATCAAATCCTCTTAATACTCTTCAACCTACATAAGTTGCTTTATTAGCCGGGAGGCTCTACAATGAAAGCATAATCCTGGTGTAAACAAAAAAATCCTCATCTAAAATTTGGCGTGTAGCCGATAGTACAACACATGCAAGGATGAACATTAATAAGGAGGCATCACTGTTGTCAGGCTCACGACCTCCTCTCATGGTGCAACCAACTATTACATGGCATTGTCGAAATGATGCTAATAGTTACATGCAATTGTAATGACTATCATTATTAATTGACAAGTAAGGAAGAGTAATTAAAACTACAGTTATGGAAGGTGAGGCTTTTGATTGTTGGATGGTAGTAGAACAATGGTCTTAGAAGGTCAAGTGTTTTTAACTCTCCGTTCATGGATTCTTTAAAATAAAGGAATACGAGGACATTATTTTTTCAAGGGTAAGTGAGGAAAGGTGATGATAGCGTATGTTAATTTTTGTAGCTTGGACAGGTGTCTCCATTCCCAAGAAATAAATCATTAATTAATTATTTTTTCTAGAGACTTGTAGAAAGGAGTTAGTTGTCCAGATAATTATTTATTTAATTGATTGATTCCTCTAGAGACTTCTAGAAACCAATTAGTTAGGGTTTGTTAGAATCTAATTAATTTTAGCCATTGATTGAGATTAAATCATGGCCATTGGTTTTTCAATGAGAAAATTATAAAAGGGGATCAATGGGCATTTGGAGAATACACACTTGGAAGACTTGCAATGATAGCAAGTAGATTTGCAATGAGAGAAAATAGTTTTGCAATGATAGCAAGGGCGCAGTGATAACGTTGGAGATAGTAGCTGTGGAAATTCAACAAGAGAAATTGAGGGAAGAATTTCCAAAGAAGAATATTGTCAAAGCTCGACCAGTAAGAGGCAAGCAGTTTATGTATCTCTTAATTTGCTGAAGTTTAATAAAATTCCTCATCTGCAGTAATGGTTTTCCCTTCGAGGTTTTTCCAGGGACAATTTGTCCAAAAATATTATGTTTACTGTTTTGCATGTTTTCTTCTCTATTCTTGTGGTTTTATTTGTGAAGTTGCATTTGTGTTATTTTTAAATATTTGTTGTGAATTAATTTTTGCTAGTCAAATAATCTATATATATAGGAGATTAATAATCAGTAACTATAATAGAATTTTCACATGGTATCAAAGCTGATCTGAGGGTAGAAAAGGCTCAACACAGACACAAGAAGGAAAAATCGAGGGTTTATAAAACCTAGTTCTATCACTTCAAAACTATTTTTATTATTATTATTATTTTCTTTTGAGATGGCCTCAACAGGTTTAAGAGATTGGGATAGATTAGACGGAGCCTCAAATTTTGGTGTCTAGAAAGCCATAATTTCTTTATTGCTGGAAGAGAATGGTATCAAGGAATATGTGATCAGTGTTGTAGCTGTACCTATAGATCCAACACAACTCTTAGCATATAAGAAGGAAGATGCCAAGGCGAGAATGTTGATTCTTGATGGTGTCAAGGACCATATTGTTCTGCATATTGCAAAGTTGGATACAATGAAGAAGATGTGGGACACCATTCTGAATCTGTACCAGAATGCTACCACTAACCGAAAGCTTATTCTTAGAGAAAATTTGAGGAATACCTGAATGATCAAGGGAGAAGACATTACAAGTTACCTCACCAGACTCAGAATTGTCAAGGATGAGTTGGCAACTATTGGAGATAAACTAGATGATGATGAGCTGGTATGAATAGCCCTAAATGGGTTTACTAAGCAATGGGATGTATTTGTTCAAGTCATCAATGGATGAGGCACCTTACCGAGTTGGGATTGACTATGGAGTGACTTCACTTAGGAGGAGCTTAGACTAAGTCTTGTCAATGGAACCAACAGTAAGAGTCAGAAAAGTGAGGTGGAATAGGAAAATGTTGCCCTAGTAGGAAAAGGGAAAGCGAAGAAGGGGTCTAGCAAAGGATCAAATCCACAAAATGAGAAGAAGAAGGACTTGTCTAATATCAAGTGTTATGGTTGTCACGAGTTTTGCCACTATGTCAATGATTTCCCACAAAAGAAGAATAATGTAAAGAAAGGCAAGAGGCAGATGACAGCTTCAGCAAGTGTGGATGAGCTCTCTAATAGAATGGAGGATGAGTTTGCACTCATAGCTTGTATGGTTAGCTTAACCTCACAGGATGTTTGGTATATAGACAGTGGGGCGTCATTTCATATGACGAGTACTTCTCCAGTCATAAGGAGGACATCAAAATCCAGATTTCTATGGGGAACATTTCCAAACTCAATCTAGTTGGGAAAGGGATTGTTCTATTTTCGAGGGAGAATAGCAAGTTGATTCCCATTCATGATGTGTTGCATGTGTTAGGCTTGGGTATGAATCTGATTTTTGTATTTGTCCTTCAAGATAAAGGTTACAATGTATCTTTAGAGGGTTGAATGTGTTAATCAAGCATAAGGATTAGAAATCACCCATATCTATTAGAGTTAGGAGTGGTCGGCTTTACAGGTTGCAGTTTGATACTCATAAGGCATTGATGAGCAGTAGTAATTCTAGAGATCAAGGAGAGCTATGGCATAGGAGGATGGGCCATATACATCATGGAGCACTTAAATTACTTCGTGAGACAGTGACAGGTGTTTCAGAGGTGAGCACAGAGCATGATGATGTATGTAAGGGATGTGTATTGGGGAAGTTTACGAAAGTTGCTTTTCCAAGGAGTGACACCAAATCCAAGGGCGTTCTTGATCTAGTACATTCAGATATATGTGGACCAATGTCAACGAAGTCTCTTAGAGGATACGAGTACTTTGTTACTTTTATTGATGATTTCTCTAGGAAGACCTAGATATACTTCTTGAAGAACAAGGATGAGATTTTCAATAACTTCCAAGAGTTCATGTAGTGCCCCTCCTGGTTGTTCTTGAATTTTGTGTGAAGTATTTGTTTGGGCTTCATTGTTCACTGTGTTATTTGATTGTGTGAAAAATATAATATGTTATTAGTCATGTTTAAACAATTAATTAAATTAAATTGATTGGAAGGTTGTTTATAATAAAATTAGAAAATTAAAATAGAGTTCCTTATAAGGTAATTCAAATAAAATTATAATTTAAAGTAATAATAATATAATGTTAAGTCATTAATAAATACTAAATTTAATTTGTGTAGATAGAAGTTTGTTTCAAATTATAGTTGACAAATTATCATTTATGAGAGATATTTGGTTAATCACAAAAAAAATGGGGATCTTGAATATGAAAGTAGAAGATAAGATTGAAATTGTTGTTAAAGCAAAATAAAGATAGAAAAGGTGGAGTTTTGTTTTAGTAAAGCCTAAAAGATGGGAAAAATCAAGTGACTTTTAACAAATAAGAAAAATAAGTATTGAATAGATGTTAAAGCGAAAAAAGGATGGGAAGAATTGCATGCAAGCACATGCACAACTGGAAACTAGTTTTGAATGGGGGAGATGGTCAAGGCGTAAAAGCTTCAAAAAAGCTAAGCACTTGCGTTATGGAGAGGGGGAGGGATGCCACAGGAAGAAGAGGAAGAAGACATTTAAGTCACGGAGACCCTTAGCCTGAAAAAGATAAAAGATGCTCTCAGATCGTTTGAGCAACAACTTTTCCTTCTCCAAAAATGAGTCCTTAAATGACACATCATCAGCTTGCATCGGGGGATGGAGACCAAAGCCACTCTGGTTCATTCGAGGGTTGAGTATCAGGGAAGTTGAAAACAAAAGAAGGAAGAAGGCCTTGTTGGAAAGATGTCTTCGCATAAGATAAGGTCCTTGTACTAGAATACACACGCCAGGTATGTATCTTGAAAAATGAATTCTTGTGTCTTGGACAATTCAACATCGCTCTTAGTTTGGTTTTCAAATTGAATTATCTTGTGGACATGAACGGTATTTATTTGCAATTTGGGAAACTACTAAAGCCCCATCTTCTTAGATCTAAGCGTAAGTATTGTGTCTTTTAAGGAATAGACAACAACCTGGTCTGAATCAGAATCTTGTAAACTGCGTTTCTTTTGTACTTGCATCCTTATATTTGCATGTTATTTTTATCACTGATTTTATCATTTTGACTCAGTGGTTACCCTTGAGTCTTGGCATTTGATCTTTATGTACATATAAATTCAACCTTAATATATATGGTAGCCGATATGATATATGGCATTCAATTTGATGTGAATTCAATTTGGGGAATATCAATCATATTTCTCCTTAGCTAATCCTAGCCACGCATTTTGTTATTCCTCTCACCTGTGCATTGATATCTCTTTGTGGAAACTTCTAAAACAATGTGCATACCTAGTCCTTGTGTTCCCATTTAGCTCCCTTCTATCGGTGTTGTTGTAAATACAAAATCTCACTAAATTCCTCTATTTCTTCTATCGACCTTCTTATTATCTGATCTCTGCCACACGCCACCTCTTTCTCTGCCTTTGGTATTATAAAGTTATGCTAGACTTTGATGGGAATGAGAACCCATGGGAGGGCGTCGGTTGTGAGAAGAGCAATAATGACTAACTAAACCTTCCTGATACTCTTGATTAGAATCCACCATGGCCTATGGCATTACTCATATCCTTTTAATAATCATTATGAATATATTCCTGAAAGAGTTAAGCGACAAACATTCTTCTAATTTAGTCTTGTCAATGTACTAACATAATAGAGAGATTACCGTGATCGTGGGGAAGTTTAATTTCCAAACTCCAAATTTGAGCATGTCTCTGGAAATTCGCCTTCAAATAGACATGCGTCAAGTTCAAAAAAAAAGAAAAAAAAAAAGAAAAAGGTTGCACATCATTTTATTCTGCTCTTAAGTCACGTATCTGTACCTCATCTATCTCCTTCCATTCAATCTGGTGGATAACTTTTGGGATTTGATAATAATGCAAGTAGATGGCGATGTTTCCAAATTCCAATATTCACTTTCTAATATACTTGGCAACCTGTCACAGTTACAACATTTAGAGTTGAGGCATTGTACAGAATTAAATCGCCTCCCTGAAACCATTGGCAACCTATCACAACTGCAACCGTTGGTTTTGCAAGGGCATAGTAAATTTTAAATAACCTCCCTGATTCGTTAGAAGCTCCCGCAGATGCAGCACTCGAAACATAGAAGGCTATAGACTTTTAGAATGGTTACTAACCCATCATAAGGATTTGCCCTTTAAATGAAATAGGTTAAGAAATTCCTTTATGAAGGGGTAATGTGATAATGAAATTTAAGGTAAACAATAATGCAAGAATTAGGATTAGATGCTATATAAAAGAGTATTTTAAAAGATTGCATTAGTTCGTATAATGTTGAATCTTGATCATTTTTTTTTATGGGTTAATGGTTTAATTATATTAATAATAGTTTAGATAAATAAATAGATCAATAGAGATATTCTTTTAATCATTGGAAGAGTTGATAAAATGATATTTAAAAAAAATCAGAGGAATGTCTTATTGTATTAAAATTATAGCTAAAGAATAAGTTAGTCGTGATGATTAATAATGTGATCTAAATGAAGGTGGTAATATAGTACTATGGTTAAAGATTAAGGAAAGAGGGTTTTAGAAAATATTATAATATTAATTAATAGAAAAGTTTTGGTTAAATCCTATGAAAATGGGATTAGGAAGTTATCATAAAACATGGGGTGAATTTAAAGTGAAAGATGTTGAAATGTGTTTACAAGTAGGTTTAGAGCAGCTTTAGGTATTATTCATGAGACATTTATGAGTTAAGTATTATTGTCATGTATCATCATCAAATTAACTAACATACATCGTTGAATAAATAGTGCTTACGATATTGTCTCCTTGAGGTTAAATAGAGTCTTGCTTAGATCTAAATAAATAGATTCTCTTGTAAATATCCATGCCTTTATAATCATCTAATAGTTGTTATGTTAATGTGTGTGTTTTCCATGGGAATGATGGGTCAGATTGTGTACATTGGATTATGTGTGGAAGTTATGTTTGGTTAGTATAGTATGTAGTCTTTAATTATGGTCGGAAGGTAAAGTATTTTGTGTTTGGGTCAATAGATTGTTCAAAGATTTTATGTTGTGAGTTTCTTATTTGATATTGTAAGCGTTCTTGGAAAAGTGAATTTCATGGATGTTGTGGTTGCTTGTTCGGATTCGTTATTATATGATTTGATGGTTTATCTTGTCATGACTTTTCCTTGAGTTGATTTTGGTTGGAATCCTTTTGAATATCTTGAAGTCTTGGATGTTTGATGAGTATGACCTTCTTAGTTTATTTTGATTTGACGAGCTTTTATTCATTGGGTTGGTGTTGAAGTTGGCTTGAAGCCCCGTATCATTGACAAACTCTTGTTGCTTCATTTTACCCTCATTTGTGGATTGTCATTCTTTTGGTTTCCAGAGGCTTGAGATTATTGTCAGTTGATGTTCTCTTTTTATGTGCCCTTGATGTGGCAAGTGTTTTGATATCATGATTTTAAAAGGGTTGTACATGAATTGTTGAGACATTGATTATGTGTTTATAGCGAGATGGTTAATGCCTCGCGTAGTTTGGTCTTGAGATTATTTGTTTTTCGGTTACAGTACAACCCTTGCCTGCTTTGAGATATGTTAGGGGTCTAGGGAGAGTGGCTCTTCGTGGGCGTCGGCGCCTCAGAATGAGGAAGGGCTCAGGATAACCCACGAAAGAGTAATTAAACAAGTGATAACCTAAACAATAGAATTTAGGGGGATGGGTAGTAAAACACACAAGATAATTAAAACTAGATTCCTCGTCTATGCATTAGGGCTACCATATACTAGTGATAGACTAAGAAGGCCATGGTCGGCAAAGTTGTAGTCTCGTCTTCATGAGAGATTATCGGCTCCGCATTAGCTACCCTATGGTGCCGGTGCCTCAGTTAGGAGGAAGGGCCAGGAGATCCATAGATGGGTGTCGGTGCTTCAGTTGGAGGAAGGGCCAGGAGAATCCCGTGAGGGCTATGTGATGACACTCTCCACTAGACACCCTTGTTCTTGTTTCTCATCGCCTCTGGATATTGTAATCTTTATGTTGTTTCAGATTCTTGTGAAAATGATTTATGAATGTTCTTTGGTGACTTGCTTAATTGTTATTGCTTGGGTTAAATGTGATGAGTTTCATAGCTTAATTTGATTTTATTGACTCATGAATGTTGTTGATTATGTCATTGTAAACCTTGTTTTATGATACCTTTGTATGACGTTGAGTCTTGTGGTTCCCTGTTTGGATGTTCTTGGTTGAGGTCTCTTCTTGTTAGCTCCTTAGCACGGGGGGTGGGTCTTCGGACCCACGTGGTCGGGTGGAACGTGCTAAGCACCCCATTGGGTTCCCAGTCAAGGATCGAGAGGTGCGGATTGGTGCTGTTGCGGCAACTCCAGAGTTGTACCATTCTATTCTGTCATGTGGTTCCTGCCCATATTGGGAAACATGTTTGTATCATTGTAAGACTTGAACAATGTAAAGTAATGAAAAGGATGTGATATAATATTTTATCATCGGTAACTTTGTGTGGATATGGATCCATATCAGATGTTATTCAAGTGTTGTATTTATTTAAGTGAATGGTTCTTATTGATGGTTTTATATGTATGCTTTGTCATGGATTAGATTTGGCTTTCATTCTTTATCATTGATGTATGGCATTAAGTTTCATAATGTATCCTCGTGTACCCCAAGGGACATAAATGATATTGGGTTTGTTTAAATGAATTTTCATGTCATAACTTTTGTGCATCTCATGCATGTTAGTTTTACTTTAAAAAAAAATTGTGTGGTATTTGTTGCTTTTGTTGTCCTTTGGGGTTCTACGTGGGCGTTATAGTTCAAAGCTCTTGTGCAGAATTTGACAAGCAGGAAGATGAAGGTTCTTTAGTTAGATAATGGAGGCGAGTACAAAGGAAAGAGTTCCAGGAGTTTTATACCAGGGAAGGAATCAAGAGAGAATGGACTGTTCTTTACAACCTTCAACAAAATGGGGTTGCTAAGAGGAAGAATTGGTCTATATCAGAGGCAACAAGGGCTATGTTGTATGACCAATATATGCCACGTTAAACTTATGGGTAGAGGCATGCAATATGACAATTTACATACAAAACAAGGTTTCACATAAGGTATTTAGCAAGATGACACCAGAGGAGGCATTCTCAGGGAAGAAGCCAGATGTTAGCCACTTCAGGATATTTGGGAGTTTGGAATATTATCACATTCCAAAGCCTACACGTTCCAAGTTAGATCAAACTGTAGAGAGAGGGTACTTTGTGGGGTACAGTGAAACCTCAAAGGCATATCAGATATTTATTCCAGGTGCCAAGAGGATTATAGTCAGACGTGATGTCAAGTTCATGGAGGACAAGGCATTTAGAAGGTCCAGAGATTTTTTAGTAGATGATCAGAGTGAACAGCCAATAGAAGCTCCAAGGATTGTGCAATCAGATTAGGGGTAGTGAAGCTTGAGTACAATTACTAGTACAAGCACAGGCTCAGGTGCTGAGAGTTCGTAGAGTATGGAGCAACAGATGTAGTAGATCCAAGAGATGCATCAGGGAGACATGGAGGTTGATACTTCATCCTCTATAGTTGGTAGCAGGAACGAACATACACATAGGGATACTCAGGAGTTTGTGGGAGCTCCTAGGATGAGTAGTAGACAACGAAGACAACTAGCCAGGTATAATGACTATATGGCATTTATTATTTAGTTGGTAGATAGTGAGCCTTCCAGCTATCAGGAGGCCACACAACAACAAGTGTGGCAAGATGCGATGGTTGAGGAATATACCTCAATAGTGCAAAATAATGTGTGGGAGGTTGTGCCTAGACTAATAGATAGGGCGGTGGTTGGATCACACTGGATCTATAAGATCAAGAATGGTGCAGATGGTAGCATCAAGAAATACAAGGAAAGGTTTGTGGCCAAGGGGTTCTCTCAGAAGGAGGGAATTGACTATGAGGAGACATTCGCTCCAGTGGCCAAGTATACTTCTATACGAGTTGTGATCTCACTTGCAACATAGATGTGATGGTGGATCCATTAAATGGATGTCAAGATGGTGTTTCTTAATGGTGAATTGAAAGAGGAGGTATACATAGAACAACCAAAGGGCTTTGTAGCACACAACAACAAAACCCATGTATGCAAATTGAAGAAAGCTTTGTACGGAATCAACCAGGCTCCCACAGCATGGTATGAGCACATTGATAGATACTTGCAGGGAATGGGCTTTGTGAAGAGTGAGGTGGATGCTAACCTCTACTACTTGGTGGTTGGGGGTGAGGTTCTCATTCTTGTTCTATATGTGGATGACTTATTTTTAATAGGTTCACTAGGGCTCATAGAGGAGTGCAAGAGGGGCCTTGTAGCAAAGTTTGAGATGAAGGATTTGGGGATTATGCACTACTTTCTAGGCATGGAGGTATGCTAAACAAATAGGGATATTTTCTTTGGACAAGGGGAATAATGCATCAAAATCTTGAGGAGGTTTGAGATGGAGGATTGCAAAGCCATGTCTACTCCTATGATCATGAATTGGAAGAAGGTAGACTCATCCAGGGAGAAGGATGTAGACCCCACCTTATACAGGCAATTGATTGGATCTCTCATGTATTTGGTCAACACTAGGCCAGATATATCCTTTGTAGTAAACTCTCTTAGTCAATTCATAGTTGAGGGAAAGGGAGTGCATTGGACAGTGGCAAAGCATGTATTGCAGTATTTGCATGGTATAATCAAGTATGGGATCAAATATGCTTGAGGTGATGGTATCAGGTTGATAGGCTATACTGACGCAAATTAAGCAAGTAATACAACACATAGGAAAAACACTTCAGGGTGCTGCTTCAGTTTGGGATCAAGACTTGTCTCTTGGTACAAAAAGAAGCAGAAGTCTATGGCTTTGAGTTCTGCAGAGGAAAAATACATAGCAACTAGCATGGCGATGTGTCAGGCGATATGGCTTCAAAAGTTGTTGGTAGCCTTGTTTGGTTAGAGGGTTGAGACTACGGTGATACACTGCGACAATCAAAGTTGTGTCAAATTGTCTAAGAATCTGGTGTTCCATGATAGGTCTAAGCATATAGACATCAGGTGTCATTTCATCAGGGATTGTGTACAGTAGGGTATTGTTCAGCTATAGTATATACCTACAGATCAGCAGGTAGCAAACATTTTGACTAAGGCATTGGGGAAGGAAAAATTCATCTTCTTTAGAGATAAGTTGTGTGTCATGCAGGACACCTTCCTCACTAAGAGGGAGTGTTAATTTTTGTAGCTTGAATAGGTGTCTACATTCCCAAGAAATATTTAATTAATTAATTAATTTTTCTAGAGACTTCTAGAAAGGAGTTAGTTGTCCAGATAATTATTTAATTAATTGATTGATTCCTCTAGAGACTTCTAGAAACCAATTAGTTAGGGTTTTTTAGAGTCTAATTAATCGTATCCATTGATTGAGATTAAATCACGGCCATTGGTTTTTCAATGAGAAAATTATAAAAAGGGATCAATGGGCATTTGGAGAATACACACTTGAAAGACTTGCAGTAATAGCAAGTAGATTTGCAGTGAGAGCAAATAGTTTTGCAATGATAGCAAGGGCACAGTGATAGCGTTGGAGATAGCAGCTATGGAATTTTAGCAGGAGAAATTGAGGGAATAATTTTTGGAATTTTAGCAGGAGAAATTGAGGGAATAATTTTTGGAGAAGAATATTGTTGCAGCTCTGCCAGTAAGAGGCAAGCAGTTTATGTATCTCTTAATTTGTTGAGGTTTAATAAAATTCCTCACCTGCAATATTGGTTTTCCCTTTAGGTTTTTTCCAAGGACAATTTGTCCAAAAATATTGTGTTTATTATTTTGCATGTTTTCTTCTCTATTCCTGTGGTTTTATTTGTGAAGTTGCAGTTGTGTTATTTTTCAATATTTTCTATGAATTAAATTTTGACAATCAAATAATCTATATAGATAGGAGATTAATAATCAATAACTGCAATAGAATTTTCACAATGTAGACTTGTCATTGGTAAAATGCAGCTTCTCCATTGAATTTTATAGTAGATTTTAGGAGGAAAGACATCAACGCCTGCACAACACTTTCACTATTGGAGCTACAACAATAGAATCAACAATTCTATAAGAGGGGTTCCTATATATCATAATTTTTATGTAGCCTTATTTCTTCACTCGTAGTGTATTTCCATTATATTTTGTTTGCTAATTGTTGTATTTAGTAATCTAAATGATATGGTGCCCCCATGTACGTTGTTATTGTGATGGAATACTTGGCAACGGAAGTGCTCGGCCTCGCTAGCAATGATGCCAGGGACAACAAGAAGAAAAAAATCATTCCTAGACATCTTCTGCTCGCCATCAAGAATGAAAAGGAGTTGGGGAAATCGTTGGGTGGAGTAACCATTGCTCATGATGGAGTTCTACCCAACATTCACCAAGTGCTTCTTCCCTAAGAAGTCTGCCACTGCTTCGGAAAAGGAGCCCAAGTCTCCCAAAAAGAAATAAGCTTCCATTGATTTGGAGGTTTATGTTTATGTTACATATAGTGTTTTGTAACACCACCATTGTTTTAATCTATTATCCATTCTTGAACGGCCCAGCTTGGGTATGTTATTTCAGTTTAAGTGTCTACTAACTTTTGTAAAGGTGTAAGCTTATACCAGAAATGCGAGAGTGTAGATAACATCATGATCAGATTTGGGATTTGGGAGACTAAATTTTTTTCTGTCAGCTTGAACTGTTATGTGTTACAATGGTTTTAGTGTTAGATTTAGGTCTAAAAATGAATCCATTATATTTTGTTTGAATTGCTTAGGTTCTAAACATTTTGTTGTCAGCATACATTTACAAGAACAATGCTTGCTGAGTGCAAATGATGGTCAGATATTGTATTCAGAAGTTACAACATGGGAAAGTTGCCACAGGGTGAATATAGTGCTATCACACAGTCGAATTTGTTGAAGTGATACGTGCTTCGATTACTTCGATTGGGCAGAGTCACTGTTGATGAAATTTTTGAGGCTAATGAAGTGGAATAATTGCATGAAGTTCACAAAGTATTTGACTGGATTTATAAGCATAACAATACAGGAATGAGTGCTAGTGACAGCGAGCATGAGTGCTAGTTTATTTCTGGGGACTGCAAATATTTTTTTTTAGTACATTCAGTTTTTGAAAGTGTTGTATGCGGTTCTCGTGGAACGTCTGTCAAGAAACTTTTAGGTGACATTCTGGGTTGAAGAGTGGGAATGTTTTGCAGTCACTTTAAACTGAGCATGTTATAAACTTCACACTAAGAAAGTTACAAGTCTCCATCATGCATAAAATGCTAGAAAGATAGAATTGGTTACAAGGGAAGGGAAGAATTCTGCAACTGGGAGTGGCAGGGCAACGTGTTAAATAACATGGTTTGATTCTAATTCCTGGGTTTTCAAATGCATTGTACAGAGGTATTTTTTGCTAATACCTACATATATATTGGTCCCCCAAAGGTATTTTTTGTTGATATCTGCATGTATATTGGTGCCACTTTGCTTCCTCTGGCACATTTTCATACTTTCAGTTCTGGGAAGGGGAAAATTCTGCAGCTGGGGTTTCAAACAATCTACGCAGTGGTAACTGCTTGCTACAACATGTAAATGGGTGGCATTTGCATCCTTTATTTGGGCACATTATGATTCTTGGTTCATCTAGTATTATAAATCTGGATTTGTATGTAATTAATGATATCTATAATATATTTTCGGCTGTGGCCTTTTGATTGAAAAAAAATACTTATTCTAAAACTAAAATTAATAATTGTTAGAAAATGAATTTTTAATTTTATTTAATCCATTTGTATTCCATAATCACTATAATTTAATTATTTATTTAACAACTAAATAATAAGCATTTTATGAATTTTAGAAATTATAATTTAATTTAATTTTATAATGAAATTTGATTTTGAAGATATTGTGGTGATTTGATTATTTATTTACTATTCAAATTTAAAGAAGAATATATAATCTAATTGAACCCAAAAGAGCAAAACTAGAGATGCATTTCTCTTACAAACATATTAAATAGATTTAAATAAAAAAAATTCCTATGTAAAATAAGCTAGAATTTAGAATAATTTTAGACAATGAAATGCTTTGGATGCAAAGAAAAAAAATATAAAAGTTGATTTTATATATAGATTTTTTTTCTTATTTTTTTCTAAAATTATAATTAATAATTGTTGAATTAATTTAAAATGAATATTTAATTTTATTTAATTTATTTGTATTAGATAATTAGTAAAATTTAATTTATTTGCATTAGATAATTAGTAAATTTTAATTGATTATGTTAAAAAATGGATAATAAATATTTTATGAATTTAAAAAATTAGAATTTTGTTTAATTTTGTTTGTAATGTCAAATATTAAAATTTTAGATTGAAATACTTATTTTTATTTAAAAATATATAATTCTATTGAATTTATAAACTAATTTTAATAAATTAATAAATCTAACCCTAATATTATGTTATTTAACATAGAAATAGAAATCTAGACTCAAATATTTTTTTTGTTTAAAATATTTTATTAATGTCAAATTTATACACTAATATTAAGATATTAATAACCCTAACCTAACACAAACATTATCCTATAACCATAATTGAACCTTAAACCTAACCCTAACAATAGGGTTTAATTAGCATTAGGATTTAATTAAGGTTAGAGTTAGGGTTCAATTAGGGTTATTGCTCAATTAGGATTAGGGTTAGGATTAGAGTTAAGACTAGAGTTCAATAAGGATTAGGGTTAGGGTCAATGTTAGGCTTATGATTAGGTTTAATATTACAATTAGGTTATGATTATGGTCCAATTAGGGATAGGGTTAGGATTCAATTTAGTATTAGAATTAGGGTTAGTGTTAGTATTAAATTAGGGTTAGAATTATGGTTCAATTGTGTTAAGGTTTAATTAGGGTTAGTGTTCATTAAGGGTTAGGGTTTAAATATGATTCAATTAGGGTTAGGGTTCAATTAAGGCTAGAGTTCATATAGGGTTAGGGTTAGGGTTAGTGTTCAATTAGTCTTAAAGTTAAAAATAGGGTCCAATTAGGCTTAATAGATAGAATTATGGTTCAATTAAGGTTAGTAGTCAATTAAAGTTAGGATTAGATTTCAATTATGGTTAAGGTAAATTATAACTATCTCACATATATAAGTTTTGGGTTAGAGCTAGGGTCAAGATTTAATTAAGGTCGAGGTTAAGGTTAAGGTTAGGGATTAATTAGGCTTATGGCTCAATTAGGGTTAGGTTTAACATTACGTTAGGGTTGTGGTTAAGGTTAGGTTAGGATTATGGTTATCATTCTTGGATAAAGCTTGAGATTAGGGTTAGGGTTCAATTAAGATTATAATTTAATTAAGATAAGGGTTAGGGTTAGGGTTAGTAATAGGATTATGGTTAGTGTTAGGGTTCAATTAGGGTTAAAGTTAGTGTTAATATTTAAATAGGGTTAGGGTTAGGATTTTAGGATAGAGCATGAGGTTAGAGTTAGGTTTAGGGTTCTATAATAAAGCTTGGGGTTAGAGTTAGGGTTTAATTTGGGTTAGGATTTTAAAGTTATTATTATGTTAGGATTAGGGTTTAATTAGGCTTATAGTTCAATAAGGGTCAAGTTTAAGGTTAGATTAGGGTTATGATTCAATCTCAACAATAATTCTCACTCTAACTCTAACCCTAAACTTAATCATAAAACTAACATTGGTAAGTTATTTTTAACCTCAACCCTAACTATAAATATATATCTAACCCTAACTCTAATTCTATAAAGTTAAAAGCAATTCTAATTGTAAGCCTAACCCTAATCATAACCCTAACCTTAATACTAACCCTAACTTTATCCCTAAAACTAACACTAATTATTTTTGTATCATTCACACTAACCCCAATGCTACCAATAACCATCACCCTAATTTTAAAAATAACACTAATTATAATTATAAAACTAACCCTTATACTAAATTTAACCATAAACACAATCCTAACCATAAATCTAACCCTAATTCTATATCTTAATATAGCCCTAATCACAACGTTAATCCTAATCCTAAGTCTAACCCTAACCATAACTATAACCCTAACTCTAACCTTAATTTTATCCTTAATCGTAACCCAAACTCTAATCATAACCCTATCCCTAAATTTAATTATATCTCTAACCCTAATCCCAACTGTGTCCCTAATAAACCTAATCCTAACCCCAGCCATAATCCTAACCCTAACCAGGTAATCTTACTACAAATGCTAACCCAACCATAATCCTAATTTTATCTTTAACCCTACCCTAACCCTAACCCTATTCCTAACCTAATCATAACTCTAACCCAATTCATAATGTTAACCCCAATCCTAACTATAACCCTAACCCTAATGATTACCCTAATCCTAACCCTAACTCTAATAATTTTGTCTTCAATGTTGCATCACGAATGTGACTAGCATATATATATATAATTAATTTAATATACATAAAATATGCCAAGAGATATCCTTCTCAAGGCGCCTATTGTATTTCTATGTGAGAAATTGATTTATGGATTATGGATAGGGTTGGGATTGGGGTTAGGGTTACAATTCTAATAGGGTTAAGGTTTAATTAGGGTTAGGAGACAATTAAGATTCAATAATTCTAACTCCAACCCTAACTCTAATTCTATGTACAATCCTAACCCTGAGCTTAATCTTAACTATAATATTGACCTCAACCCTAACCATAACACTAACACTAATTCCAATTATAACCCTAACCCTAATTCAAACCTTAACCTTATCATCAAACCAAAACCTAACTTTAATACTAATTGTAACTCTAACCCTAACCCTTGCTCCAACCCTAAAACTAACACTAATTTTAACTCTAACTCTGGCCTAACCCTAGCAGTGAAATTTATTTCTAACACCAAGCCTATTTCAGTCAGTGTTTAACCCTAACCTAGCTTACTAACTAACTTTATTTTCAACCACAATTTAACTCTAAATCTATCTCTAGCCATAACTCTAACCCTAATTCCAAACCTAACTCTAATTCTTACCCTTACCCTAACCCTAGCCCTAATTCTAATGCTAAGCCCAACCCTAATCCTAATTTTGATGCTAACCCCAACCCTAATTCTAATTACATCTCTAACTATAATATTAACCCAAATCTTAATTTTGAATCAAACCTAATTCTAACCCTAATTACATCTCTAACCCTAATCCTAACCCTACCCTTGATTCTAATTTTATCTTAAATCCTAACCTCAATCCTAATTCTAATGCTAAACCCAACCCTAATCCTAAATTTACCTCTAACCCTAATTGTATCTCTAATATTAACCCTAACCTTAATTATATCTCCATCCCTAACCCTAACCCTAACCATAACCATAACATTAACCTTGACCCTAATAATTTTGTCTTCCATGTTGTGCTATGAATGCTACTAGCATATATATATTATTTATAAATAATATATATAAAAACATCAAGAGGTATCCTTCTTGAGTTGTCTATTGCTCTTCTATTTGTTATAAAATAAACTCCTCGAGAAAGATATCTCCTGACTTTTTTTTATATATTATT
>VDFB02130761.1:0-31374 GCA_007258455.2 Sequoia sempervirens
TCTTCCCCTTCGAGGAGGTCCTATTTTCACTTTCAATATCCATCGCCCGATTGTAGGCTTTGGTGTACGAGGACGGTGGTACTACTTTCATTTTCCGCTGGAGTGAGGGAATCAGTCCTTCAATGAACCATCTTTTCTTTAACCCATCGGCCGGTTGTGCCTCCAGCTTCCCAATCAAGTCTTTCAACCTCCTGTTGTAGGTCCGTACGTTTTCATGCTTCCCTTGTTTGGTATGATATATTTCTGTGACGATCTCACTATCGTCCCGTAGAAGTTTGAACTCTGCTTCAAATTTTTGCTTCAAGACCCTCCATGTGGCTCTCTGCGCTTGATCCAATTCCGAGTACCAGTCAATGGCACTGTCCCTGAGTGTTGCTGGAAATGCCCTCAGCCACTGGTCGGGGTCGTCCTGCCCGCTGGCTATCCAGATAGTCTCGCATGTCTTGCAATGCCGTACGGGATCCTCAGAGCCATTCCCCAGGAATTTGGCAACTTTGCGATCACAGTGAGCCATCTTTGCGGTTGACCTCCTTGTTGACCTCCTTGTGTTTGGACGGAATTAGACTGAGTGGATGCCTGCTACGTCCTGTCGCGTCCACCGGCACTCCGACCCGCGATACGGAGTCAGCTGCCGATCTCCGTCGGCGTCCCCATGGCTTACCGTCAGGTCTCTCCTCAGGATCCCGCCGATGCTCTCTGTGCCCTGGGGTCTTAAGCTCTGGTCTTCCCCTCTTTAACTCTGTGTCGTCGTCCGAGAGTGACAACTCTCGAAATCGTCTGATGCTACTATTCAATTCATCTTCATTGTCATAGAGGTTATATTTTTCTGTATATGGAGTGCTCAAGGGGTCTTCGTCCCTTCCTTCTATCAAACTGTGATGTGTTCGTTCAATAGACGTGTCTATTTTTTTCAAATTTTCATATGTTCTTTTTATGCTCTGATTGATTTCAATTAAGTCCTCATCTAATTCCTTACCGACTTGCCTTAGTCGTCTTCGCCGACTTTCCTGCTCTTGTAGCCTGAGTGATCGCCGAACTTGTTCTTCCGAAGTCCCGTGCCCGTCAGGTACTCTATTCTTGTCTTTGTTCGGCCGTACGGGCATTTAGTTGTTCAAGCGATCATTGCTGATTGCCGGAAGTGCGGCGCCGACTAGTATCCCGTTCTTCCTCTTCCTGTTTGTTTCGGTCTTCACAGCGTTGCACGATTTGTTGCCTTCGGCGCTCGCGATCCTCTTCTTCGCGCAAGTCTTGCAGAATAATGAAATGGCGGGCCAGCAACCTGGGCATGCGGTTCAAGAGGTGGTTCACCTCGTCGTTCACTTCCAGCCGATCCCAGATGACTTCCTCAGGGATCTCCCGAACGAGGGATTCCGTACGTACGTGATCACGGAGCGAGATTTTCCACAAATTTACCAAATCTTCTGTCAATGAGTCTTCTCGTTCCTCATTAGCATTTATAGGTTCTTCCGCTGGTTGACCCATTACGCTGCCATGGTGGATGATGCCCTAGTCCGTTCAGGCAACGGCGCCAAATGTTTGCCTATGAAATGGGATTCAAACTCTACGTACTACTGGCAAACTTGTAATAAACAGAACACAAGAATAACAGTAAACTGAAAGATATCATAATGAAATGCCAGAACTTTATTCATTCTCAGGAATATCATGTACAAAGAGTATCACAATGCTTACAGTATAATCATTGGCAACAAAACTCATTCATTACTATCTCCCGACTACATCCACCCGACTACATATAACGCTCGGCGGTGGTTAGACAACCAACCGACACGACGTTTCATAACAACATTACATTAACATTAATCTAAACATGTTTTCCCGAAAGTACATGACATTACATGACATTATTATTCTTTACTAACTATTGTTTTATTTGACAATTGGCCGACTACGACCACGGCCGACTACAAGTAAAGATATACGACTAACACTTGTTCTGTTTAGAAGCTCCTCCATCTCAATTGCCAGATCAGCATCAACATCCTGATCCGTCCTTATTGCGTGTGAGAGCCAATTACACTGAACGTCGTAAACAATAAGGGGCTGCTCTTCAGTTGCCTCCACTTCACGAACCTCCTCTCGAGCAACATTTTGTTGAGGCTCAATTATTTCAATGTGTTTATCACTCTCCCCATGAGCTCCAACCCTTGACTCTATGACGTCTTCCTCCTCGAAAGCACAATCAAAGTGGGTATCTGTTTCCGTCTCTTCCCCTTCATCCGGCTGATTGGCACCTTCAGAGACATTAGCACTCTGAGTATCCAACTCTCTTGGCATTGGTTGGTTAACCTCTCCAATCTCTGGCTCTTCATCTCTTCGAACCCTCTGATCCGCAAACAGTGTGACTTCGCGCACGCTGGAGGAATGGGTCACCAACTTAGTAGATGATGTGTCCTCCAATCGCTGAGGTTCCGGCTGAACAGGTTCCTCCTGCTGTGGTGGCTCTACAGCCTGGGCAGTTTGTTTCTTCCTCTTTGCCGACACCGGTGGCCTTCTATCACCCATGAGGTCCTATGTGAGGGCAACTGACCTTCTCCTCAATCTGCGAACGTGCTCCTCTACCCAAGTCCTTGTAAAAGTCAAGACGGGAATAGACAAGGTGTCTAAGTCCGTAATCTCCGGCTCAGCCCAATCTAGTGGTGGGATCGGAGTGTTCTTTGTCGATTCATAATCTAGGTGAACAAGCCTAGTATCTTCTTTGACTTGATCCGGCATCGGGACCACTTCACATTCTCTAATTAATTTGAGAGGCAACCTCGAAAACATTCTTTTTCTAATTTCGGCTTCATCTCCAGCATTTGCCCAAAAATCTTCCAAGTGAGTTATGTGCCTGTATTCCTCACCTTGCACTGTTCCAATCTTTCCTCGAGGATCAAAATCCTGCCGACTGGTATGGAGAGTTAACTGATAGAATCGCAACTCATCTTCCGCCTCCTTGGCTGCCTGCAAGGAAGGGCACTCCTCGAGTGAGTTTCCCAGAATAATGGGAAAGGGTAAACCTCCCTTCTTCTTCCTTCTTATAATTTTGTCGTAGGCCACAAGTTGCCTAGACAATTCAAGCAATATCATTCTGTTTGTGGGGTACCTTGGTAGTCAGTAGACATATGAGTTGTACCCTGGCAGTCTTAAGTAGGTGAACTTTGGGAATTGGACAAACCAAAACCCATACTCTTCTATTGACATTTGTGCCTCTTCAGATATCCTCTGTTGCAGTCTCCGTTGAAGGGTCCTTGTGATGTACATGGTGCAGGCGCCGTTCACCCTCTTGAAGTCAGCCGTGCGTGTGAGATGCAATTGTCTACAAGATTCATGAATCTTTAACTGATTAAAACCGCACCCAATCGGCTCTTGGTATGCCAACCCCTTGTATTTTGTCATTCGAGCAAGCATGTAGATGACATACGAACTCATGTAGAATGTTTTTGTTCTCCTTATATTCTGAAACTGCTCATCAATGTTGTCGCTGATCATCTGAGCCCAATTTACTTCCACCTTCCCTTCGAGCACCACACTAATGTAGAAGAACATCCATGGCTCGAACACATATGACTACGGGCTGCCGTTAACCCGACTGAGCAACATGATTATATCACAGTATTCCTGCTTCAACTCCTCTGAAATTATTTGCTTTGGCAGCCTAGCGGCAAGAGACTTTGGCTTTCTCATCCAGGTGGTGTTGATTCTCTTCACGTACTTCTCGAAAGATGTGGCATACATCTTATTAGCTTTTGCCTTGCACTTGTGTAACATTTTATCTGTGGGAAGAATCTCGAATGCCTCGCCAATTGCATTAGGTTCAAGGTTGGCCAACAAAACGCCATCAGGAGAAACAATCGTCAGATGGTCCGAATTGTAGAAGTTTGCGCACTCCATAATTAGCTCTGGGCATCGAACTGCTGGTTGGAACCCGGCTGCTGCATATAATCCGCTCCTCAAAATGTTCTGCGATGCTTCCGTTGGAAGATTGCCACCCTGCCCATATATCCTTCGCATGAAGGCCTCGAGGTTGAAGGACCCAAGGTTGGTATCAGTCACATTCCCGAACTTTGACATGATCTTAGACTCCGGAATGAAAGACTTCTTCAAGCTCTTGATGATCGCCTGCCTAGAGGCGTTTTCTTTGACAGCCTTGTTGTTTCCAACCTTAGCTCCAGCTTTGCTTGTCCCAGCAACATTAGCTTTTCGTCCTTCAGCCATCTGCAAAACGAAAAGCAAACATTACACTTCAAACTTTTTAAAATAAAAATCACAAGAGACGGCTGGCGAATGGAGTTGGCTGCAAAAAATAAATATGAGTTAATAGCTTCAGCAGTAAAACTCCGACTTCAAACTTCGATAGATTTAAACTCCGAGAATGTAAAACTCCTAACTCCAACAATTTGCAACCAAAGGAATTTTCAACTCTACGGAAGAAATCAACTTCACAGCGTCAACCTCGGAAAATACTTCAAGTTTCAATAACTTTCAACAACAGCAACTTCGAAAGTTATAAATCAGCAACTTCGAAGATTTTAAATCAACAAGTTTGAACAATTTCTACTTCTGATTTGATTCCAAACATTCAGCAACTTCAGAAAATTTAAATCTCATCTCCAAGTTCAAACAATTTCGACTTCCAGCATAAACGATTTCAGCCTTTCAACTTTCAACGTCGAAAAACATTTCAACTTTCAGCAACTTTGAAAATATTAAATCTCAGCAACTTCAAATACTTACCTTCAGCAACTTGGAGAAAATAAAAATTCTCAACCTCGGCAGCTTACTTCAAACTTTGTTTCGAATCTGAGCAACTTCGCAACTTCAGAGATTTTCAAATCTCAGCAACTCCAAATCTCGAGAAATCCAAGCTTCTTGAAAAATCGAATTCAACACCTCTCACACTTTCAGCAACTCTCAACTTCGAATATTACTCATAGCTCAACAATTACTCTCAACTCTTCACCACAAATCTCAGCTTCGAATTCTGTGAGATGAAAATGAAAATCCTCGAAGTTTTTATAACCAAAAGCTAATTTTAGCAGATGCCGTTAATTCTCTTCATCATGACTTAGACATTTTCTAAATTTAAAAGAGAATATTCCAGTCGTCTTACAGTCGTCATGGCAATTTGCTATTTAGGGAGATTCCTTTCCTCGATTAAATTTAAAATTTCCCTCCCAACTGCCAGTTACCTTCAGTGATTTCGAAAAAATCATTTCGCCTTGATTTGAAATAATCTCATTGTTTTTAAAATGGCATATTTAATTTATTAAAATTTAATTTAAATGCCATTTAATTTATTTTACCAGCGTCTGTGAAAATTCGATGTCAACACTTTAAAATGGCTAGGCGTAATTTATTTTCCGACCATAATTAATCCAAAAACAAATTCCCCACGATTAAAATCGTCCGAGTTTTAAAAACTTTCATGGGTCCAAATTTAAAGGGGAATTTAATTTGACTTAGGAAAATAATTGAATTTTAAATTTTAATTTCTCTGTCTTAGGCAAATTTTCGAGTTTAATGGCCTAGAGAAATTTTAATCTCTTCCAACGCCTTTAATTTTTTAAATGTCACTGAATATTTCATCTGATTTTTCACATTTGAGGGGAGAAACTTTAATTTTCAAACATTTTAATATTTATTCATCACCCCTTATATTAAACTTTTATTTCCAACGCCTCTTAATTTATTCTCCAATCTCCTCTTTTGACTTAGGCGCACATGTGATCTCCATCTTTTAATTTTTTTTAAACTTGAAGCTTAGAAGGCACTTCCAAATTTCCACGCCTTAGAATATTTTCATGAATCTCAAGTTGCTAGGCGCAAATAACATGATCTTTTAATTTCGACATTCAATACTTTTCCTCCTTGTTCAAGGCGCAAACAAGAGGTTGGGCTTCCATTTTGGGGCGCATTTTATGTCTTCAACTTCCAGTTTTATGACTTAGAAAAATTCTGATGTATTCTCTTCTTCTTCCAGGCGCAAATGACATAGGGATCTTCAGATTTTAATCACCTCCTTCCTCCCAGGCGCAAATCAGAAGGGGAGCTTTTAATTCCACGCCTCAGTGTATTTCCCAATTCCTTCTTCAGCTCAGGCGCATTTTGGAGGTCGAGCTTTCACTTTGAAGTGGGGCGCATTTGATGTGTGAAGCTTCTAATTTTCTTTACTCTAAGCCCAGAGGCGCAATTCACAAGAGGCAGCTTCCAATTTATGACTCAGAACTTTTCAAGCTCTTTCAAACTCCTGGGCGGAAATCCATGGTCCAACTTTCAATTTTGTGATTTAGGAAAATTTTTAATTCTCCCTTCAAAGAGGAGCGCATTTCACCATATCAACTTTCAATTCCAACACTTAGGCGAATTTCTCATGCACTTTCTCCACTAGGCACATATTAATGGGTAAGCTTTTAGTTCAATCTCCAAGCGCAAATAACCACTGGAGCTTTTAATTCATTTGCCTTAGAATAATTTCAAGTCTCCTCTAACTTGAAGGGCGCGTTTGGAGGCTTGGGCTTTCAATTCGAATTTTAATCAATACTTCTCCTCTCTACTCTCAGCTTAGACATTTTTATCCCTTTAAGGCTGGGCGCATACCCACCCTTGTACTTCAAGTTTTTTTTGCCTTAGGAAAATTTCGAGGTTCTTTGCAAGGTGGGGCGCAAATCATAGGTCAAGCTTTCATTTTAGCATTTGATGAATCCAGGCGCAAATAAGACATCCAAGTTCAAGGCGCATATCACAGGTTGAACTTTCAATTTTAACATTTGGAAAATTTTATACCTCCATGTCAGACAAGGGTGCATTTGCAAGGGTCAACTTTCATTTTTCAATACTTAGAACTTTTTCAATTCTTAACCCATGGAGGGCGCATTTGGATGTGTGAACTTTCATTTCCTACGCCTTAGTCAATTTTCACACTCACTTTCTTTTTGACCCTGGGCGCATATGACCCCTTGTGCATCAACTTTAATGCCTTAGGCGAATTTCAAACTCCAACATCTTTGGGCGCATTTTAGTCATGGAGCTTCCAATTTCGACACTTAGAGAATTTCTTTCCTTCCAGCTCAAGGGCGCAAATGAAGGCATGTACTTCCATTTTTGACTTGGGCGCATATAGTACCCTGAACTTTCACTTGAGGGCGCATTTGGGATACTTTGCTTTAAGTTTTTAACTTAGGCAAAATTTTGAACTCCTCAAGCTTAGGCGCATTTCCCTAGGCAAGCTTTCAATTTTCCAGACTTAGTCAATTTTCCATCTATCTTCAGCTTTTCAAGGTGAATTTGATGCTGGACTCCAAGTTTTATCAAATTCGGTGGATTTTATGCCTTTTGCCAGATTTAGGGTGATTTTCCTCTGCTAACCCTAATTTGCCCTGACTTTCTAATTTTAGAAAGTTCCTCGAATTTCATGCTCTGACTTGACTTGACTCTAGAAAACCTGATTTTCGCTCTGTTCTAAATTTCAACTGATTCGTGCTGTTGATGCCTGATGCCCGTCTGTACCTGCTATTTTTAGCAACCTGCTAACAATAGAAATTGCTCATGAAGTCTTCAAATTTCATGTGTTGAATGCCTGAAGCGTGGTGATCATAGCTGGATGCTGCTTTGGAGTGATTGTCCTGTTCTGCCCTTGATTTTAGGAAACCCTAATTCCTCTGCCCATGCCTGCTAAAAATAGCAAGTGTCTGATTCTCCATCTTCTACAACTCTGTTTGTCTTGAAATTCGC
Organism: Sequoia sempervirens; assembly: GCA_007258455.2. Taxonomy (NCBI): domain Eukaryota; kingdom Viridiplantae; phylum Streptophyta; class Pinopsida; order Cupressales; family Cupressaceae; genus Sequoia; species Sequoia sempervirens. The sequence continues at coordinate 7,735 of VDFB02130761.1, forward strand.
GCCAAAAGGTCCTCATCACATGTTTGACTTGTACCTGCTGAGATTTGATGTCGGCCTACTATTTATAGCTACTTCTGAAGTGACTTACTATTTATAGTAAGTGCTTGTTTTTGGGACTTCCCTAGCTCCGTTTGAGTTGAAATTCGAACAGCGTGCTCCTTGTTGGTAAACTTGCCTGTCTGCGCTGGCGCCTGAGATTAACTTTCTATTTAGCCCGCTACCGTTAGAATAGTAGGGGGCAACAATAGAGAAGTTGGCATTGGATTGTTCGGCTCCCTACTATTCTAAGGGGCACCCTCGGCCCTACTATTCTATGGGGAAACTATCCTACAACTAAACTATAGAGGGTGGGTGGGGGGCCCTCCCGGAGGTGGAGGATGGGCCCTACCATAAAATTTGAGGGGCTATGGGCAACTATCCCTCAACTATCTCAACGGCATCAGGGAGTTCTAGCCTTGACTGGAGGGACCTAACTAGAAAGGAAGGTTGGTTACCCGACAATGAGAAGTTGGATTGGTTGGTAGGGGGCATCTATTCTATAAACAAGTACCCCTGGTTCGAGTCCAATAAAATACCCTGGCGGGATAGACCCTAATTAACGAGGCCGAAGCCTACCTTCATTTCGCATGGGAAGAGGCCATCCTGGAGTTCTAATCTAGTCTCCCTGCCAACTAGTTGATTGATCTCCCTGCAAACAACTGGAAGGGAATTCCAGAAGCAAGCACTATCCGATCGGACAGTTAGGCAAGCCCAGAGAGAGAACAAAAAGGTAGGTAGGACCGATGGACTCGATAAAGTAGGATTATAGTTGTATGGGAACTCGCCGATGGAAACGATTAATAAAGTAGTTGATGGAGGTGCCTAGATATTGCCTAACCTGGAGGAAGGAAGATTGCCTTTATTAGTTCCGGAGGGAAGGAAGGTCTAATCGGAATTCAACAACGTTGATTCCTTACTCTAGCAGGCTGATTAATTAAGTGGGGGCCCTAGCTGGATAGCTATAGTTGTTAACAAGGAATTCCGGATAGAGGGTGAGGGATGGTGCTCCCTCCCTCCGACCATCCTTTGTTTTATACTGTGAAGGAGCATCCAAAGTTAAGGCATGCCTTCGGCACCGACCATTTGGAACAACTATATGGGGGGGGGTGGGGTTGGTTACGGTTACCCGGGGTTCAATCAGCAGGAAGGAAGGAAGACTAGTTCCCCGCCTACACCCCCTAATCGCCCATAGCCCCTCAAATTTTATGGTAGGCAACGTTAACAATTCGAGAATAGAGACCCCCTGCCGAGGAGTAGTTGATTAGTTGAACCGTGGGTGAGGATCAAGTTAGTCCTCCCGGCCGCCATCCTTCATCACCGCTCCATCAACTGTATTGCTCTCCTCAACAACTAGAACTAGCGGGAGGGAGGGCCCCTCCCGTAGGGCTATGGTAGCTCGCCAAACATGAAACTGTAACGAGTTATCCTCCCAACCGGACCATCAAGTTAGGGCCTGAACGAGGAGATCGAGAAACGGTTCGAGCATGCTTTCTGGAATACGGAGTGAAGGAGCATCAGCTGGACCATCCAAAGTTACTTTCATCCGGGAGGATAGGAGGGAATGTGCCGGCTATAGAATTCCCGGCTATCCGGGTGGCGGAACTAGACTCTAGTGTCAGCCTGTCCTACACCCCTGCATGCACGGGTGTTCAGTTCAGGTTAGTCCCCAGGAGGGAAAGGCTGACTAGATTGATGCTCGGACCAGAGGCTCGGACCCTAACTAATATAGCCATCGGATAGGTCGAGTAGATAGATTTCTTAACAAACAAAAAGCCATCACTGGAATAACTAGCGAGAGGATTTGAATGCAGCTGGTCGGTTGTTTGCTTTTCATCAATATCCCTTGAGGTTCGATTCCAATGGCCAAGATCCTTCATAACCCCAACTTAATCTCCCTCCCACCCGGCAGTGGCAATCATCCCTCTGTTCGAGCATCCATGGATTCGCTCTATACACATATTACCAAACAAACCTGCTCACAAATAACTCCTTCCTTCCATCCATAAGTCCCCTACTATTCTTAAGGGCAGTTGAGTATTCATTCTTGCTCCATTATAGTTTAGGGGTTCAATTTGTTTCGTGAGTCTCTAGCACCAGACACCCCCTTAGAATAGTAGGGCGTGCATTCCATTCATTCGCCTCTTTCCGGGAACTAGAATTGTGGTGGACGGAGATAGGACTCGACTCCTCTCTCTCTCTGCACGGGCCGCACTAGTGGAACAGTTTAGCATTTCCAAGTCTTTACTATCAGTTAAAGAGGAAAGTCGAGCCCTTCCCCCCCACCTAATCTATATCCTCCCACCCACCCCAGGGTGGGAATTTTAGTTCGAGTGGGGGGGGGCTTAGGAAGGGGGCGGCCCGGGGATTACGGAATAGGTACTGGTGCTAATTCCGTTGGATTCGGACGGAGTCTCGGGGGTTCGGCATTGTGGGATCCTACAATCCCTACTCCCTTACTGACCCTGCATGATGCCCAGTCAAACCTGGCCCTGCCCTAGGGCGCTGGGATAAAACGGCAACTTGAATTGGCGGAAATAGAGGCCCAGGAGCAACTATATAGGTAGGGGGCTTGAAATAGAGCATGCGATAAGAAGCGGGGGAAACTGTAGAAGGTCGAACAACTTCTTCATCTCCTTATCCGTTGGGAGCCCATCAGCAGGGGGTTACAGATACAGGTCATTAGTCTTCTGTCCCTGCATGCAGGGAAGCGCATCTCCAGAATCAATATGAGGTGGTTGGCAGGGAAGGGCAGTAGGAGTAAACTACTTGAATGGAATGCTAGCTGCTTGAACTCGATCTGGTGGATCTGCATCTGGCACTGCCCCTCAAATGGAAGGCAATAGTGAGATCGATCCTGGACGACTAAAGGAAGGTAGGGCGTGTCAGATATCGATCTCTGCTGTCAGTTGTTTGATCTAGTTGAGATCGATCCGGGAGGCAATAGTGAGATCGATCCTGGACGACTAAAGGAAGGTAGGGCGTGTCAGAGATCGATCTTGAGATCAATCTTGGCAGGGCCGAGATCGATTCGATGGGGCAGCAGGGTGGGTGGTCTAACTACAATCCCCGGAACGGCAGATCTGGGTGGGAGGGAGATTCTAGTTGAGGTAGATTAATTGGCCCCCCCCCTACTATTTTAAGGGCTAGCTTAAGATTAATGTTCTTGCTTTCCCTTAGGATTAATGCCACTTGCCCCTTAGAATAGTAGGGCCCATTCGCCCTACTATTCGCCAGGGGGGAAAGGCAAGAACATTAATCCTAAGGGAAAGCAGGTTTATTAATTTACTGATTAATGGTGCACAGAATTGAGGAGGGAATTTTCATTGCCCTAACCACACAAATTAATCTACCCCCGTAGGGCCATAGAATTTTAGGGGCTTAATTAATCAGTCCCATAGAATTGTAGGGCTTGATTGAAGCCCGCTAGAATAAGCTAGAATAAGGAACTATAGCTCCCTCCCACCCCGAACCCGGGGAATTCTAGTTGCCCACCTTCTTCAATATATAGAGAGAACAGGTACCTTTCCCTACCATTCTATAGGCATGAGCCCGGTCTTCTGCGAGAGATCTGTTCCGATTCATTGCCATCCAAGTGCAAGAATGGGGAGAAACGGGCTACGCCAGCATTCTCTGCCCTACGGGTAATTAATCAGCTCGCTAGTATAACCAGCCACCCTGTAGTTTCTTTAGGCTCGGTTAGTCCCGGTAGGGCCTATAGAATGGTAGGGCCTTATTCTAGCTCGATTCTAGCAACTATAATTGCAGGGGTATAGTTATTTACTGATGCCATTTACTGCTCGAATGGCAACTATCAAGTTGGGTGGGGGGCCCCCTTTTTCATATTATTCCTATGAACACCCCGGGCTATAATGGAGCTTGGGGGCCCCCCCAATTATATCTCCCGGGCCCCTACAATCGAGATACCCCGATAGAATTGTAGGGCTCGAATCAGTTCATTCGAGTCCCCTACTATTCTAAAGGCGAGCAGCTCGCTAGGCCTATAGAATGGTAGGGGGCCCCCAGCCGACTCGGTCGGGACTCAGCTTGCACTCTAAAATAGTTCTAGAATCGAGCTAGAATAGGGGGGGGGGCGAGGCCCTACTATTCTAAAGGGGGGTGGGCCCCGGCAAATTCTATGGCCCTACTATTCTAAAGGGGGTTCAGATTCTATACGTAACATGCCTCTCCTTTGAACTATAGGCGGCAACTATCTCCTCCGGGGTAGCCTTAATGAATTAGCCTGCTAGAGTAAGCCTATTCGCCCTTTATAATATCCTCCCACCCCCCCATTCCCCTACTATTCTATGGCCATATGGTCGGTGGGGTTCGTTGGCATGTTACGTATAGAATCGAGAAAGGCAACGGCTATTATAGTTGTTGTTGGGAAGGCTGGTTCTTTATTCTGGTTGTGAGACAGGAGGTTGAAAGGAGGGATCAGTTAGTCGAGTGCATGACAGTAAACCAAGGTCGAACAACTTCTTCATCTCCTTATCCGTTGGGAGCCCATCAGCAGGGGGTTACAGATACAGGTCATTAGTCTTCTGTCCCTGCATGCAGGGAAGCGCATCTCCAGAATCAATATGAGGTGGTTGGCAGGGAAGGGCAGTAGGAGTAAACTACTTGAATGGAATGCTAGCTGCTTGAACTCGATCTGGTGGATCTGCATCTGGCACTGCCCCGTCTTTCCGTTGCATTCGCTTAGAATAGCAGCGATTCTATACGTTACAACCTATCGGCCTCTCCACTCGGATAAGAAAGATACAGTCTTGAAAGCTAACTCTAAATAAAATAAAAGAACACAGATTAGATAGCAACTATAACAAACCCCACCGACCTATTCGTTTTACCCCACCGGGCCCCCCCGGGCCCTTCGGGACTGGCCGATTCGCCCATAGAAGCCGTAGGGTCGTGGGAGCCCTTCCCTTATAATCTAGGGGGGTAGGGGGTGAAGGGAGGGCCCTTCGTGCATGCAGGACCGGCCCCCCTATATTATAACCCATAGAATAGTAGGGCGCGGGAGGATATAGATACGCCTAAGGGCGGGCGATATTAGAAAAAAGAATCTACATATTACCCTACAGATAGGGGCCCCCAGATTGCCAGTATCAAATTAGCTAGATGTCAGGAATGCCTTACTAAAAATAGAAAGTGCTCCGATTGCCTTCAAATTTGGCCAACAGACTGCCTGAAGGATACTGATCATGATGGATACTTCAATTTTGGGCACCTTGTCATCTGATTCCTCATTTTTAGCCCTGAAGCTCGAAACCCTAATTTTCTTGCATGTTCTTCAAACGAGCTCCGTTTGACCTTGTTTCTGTTGCATGTTGATCAGTTTGCAGTTCTGAAGTGTCGGGCAGCTGCCAGAGAGTACCTGCTAAAAATAGAAAGTGGCTGAAAAAGTGACCAACTAGCTATCAGATGATTTTGCATGTCACACTGCCCGAAAAATCTTGGAAAACCCAGAAAAACCCAGAAAAATCTTCAACATGCAAGCACTGGTTAAAAATAGCAAGTTTCTGAAAAGTGATCAGTTCCACTTGCCTGTTACACCGTTGCGAAGCTCCTGGAAAACCCAGAAAGAATATGCCGACATGCGCTGAGAAAATCTGCATGCAAACCCTAATATCAGCCTCCGAAGGCTGAATGCTGAAAGTCGTTATCCTGCTTCGCATGTCATATCACTGCGAAGGTTTCGAAAAACCCACAAAGAATCTCCAGACATGCATTAGAAAATGTAACATGTAGACCCTGGAATCTGCTCTGGAAGCTGGACTGCTAAAAATAGCAAGTCGTCTGTTTTCGCTCAAATTTTGTCAGAAATGAACTTGAAGTGTTCAAAATGTAATGAAGTTGTCAAAATGTGAAAATCTCGAGAAAAATCAATCCTATACTGACACTTACTAAAAATAGAAAGTTGGCAGAATTCAGTGAAAATTCAGAGGGATCTTGCCAGAAGTATTCTAACAACAGTGCTAAGTTCAAAAGTTGATTATCCAACTTAATTTGACCCTAAAGCAATCTAAAGATGTGACCCTAATATCAGATTTGGCCAAATTTCACGTTTAAGCTCGCAGACGGGAGCATCCCGGAAAGCAGATAGCAAAAAAAGAAGCAGAAAGAGAGAGAGAGAGAGACAAAAACCAAAGCCAAAAGACCAGAATGGAGCAAAAATTTATGGGTCCCCATTTTGAATGGGGCGATGTGTGAAAAGGTCACAACAGGTTGCAAAGTTACTTCAAAGCTCTTCAAAACCTAAGAAAGCCAGGAGGATGTCAAGGGTGGTGACTGATGCTACTTTTGGAAAACAAAGAAATTGTTGAGCCAATGAAGGATTTAAATGAAAATAAAATAACAGAGGCAGACTACAAAGTCACACATGTCGATATGGGGCCTCCAACGCTGGAAGGAGATGTGTACCATGCCAATTATTTAGTCAATGTCTTGATTAAAAGAGTGAAAGAACAATGGAAAGAAAATATAAAACTACAATCTCAAGTCCTCGCTTTGGATAACTTTATTTTTTCCATGGCCACTCCTCCTACACCTGATGAAGCCTCAAGTTCTATGGTAGAGGGCATTGATGTGCTCTCCATACAGCAAATTAAAAAGAATTTGAGCTATTCCAGAGCTGCTAGTGAGGGAGAGTGAAAGAACAAAGGAAAGAAAATTATAAACTACAATCCCAAGTCCTCGCTTTGGATAACTTTATTTTTTCCATGGCCACTCCTCCTACACCTGATGAAGCCTCAAGTTCTATGGTAGAGGGCATTGATGTGCTCACCATACAGCAAATTAAAAATAATTTGAGCTATTCCAGAGCTGCTAGTGAGCGGATTGATAAAATATCTCAGGAGGCTATCTTCTTTCTTAATAAATTTATGCTCTTTTACACTCGAGTTATTGACAAGAGAAAGGAGTTAGTAACAAAACTTCAGCAAGTCAGAAAAGATCAAACTAGTCTCTATGTGCTCTCTCAAGAAATGAAAGAGTTGATCTCTATGGATCGGAAAATATTAATTGGTGAGCAAATTGTGAATAATCCCAAGGAGCTAAACCCTTCTTGGTCCGATTCATTGGAATGGAAATTGAATATGTATGATAATCTGGTGAAGGAAATCAATAAAACACTTGATCGATATTTTGAAATGTTGGTGGAAATTAAAGAAGATTGTCGTATTCTAGGAGTGGAAATTACTGATGAGTTTGATGAAAGGATTCTAGATATAAAAGAGATCTCTTTGAAGTTTAGAGAGACACTCAATAAAGAATAGTTGATCTTGCTACAGTGACATGGGAGTCCTTCTCGAAACTCAATAGAATGCAGATCCACCTAAATTCTTATAAATCTGGAGAAGAGAGAAGAACTGAGATGTTGGCTGAATTTGAAGTTGCTTTGGGCAAATGTAGAACCAGGTTACAAATTACTACAATGCCAAGAAGCAAGGATATATTTGCAATTGTCACCAGATATCGAGACTACAGGTCCAAGATGAAGACACGGGAAAAGTTGTTGGAACAAAGCGATTGAAGTTCTAGAAGATTGTAATGTCCCCTTCTCAATCCTGATCTTCTCAGTGACCGTTGGCCTTTTTCTGGAAACCCGGAGGCTAGTCGGAAGGTAAAATTAGGGTTTCCTAATTTTGAGGATGTCTTTGCTCAGAGTTGGTGGATTCAATGGCGGATTCTTTCTGGGTTTTCAGATAGCTTCGCAGTGGTATGATCATCTCGGCATTCAGAGCATTTTCTGGAATTTACTATTTTTAGTAAATTCTATTTTTGGCAGTAAACAGGTTGGTCTCAGGCGGTTGACTTTCTCCTTCAGTTGACTCAAGTGGCGTATTCAGTTTCGGGCTTCAGAATGCAGTTTTGGAGAGATGAGCTCATTCATTTAAAATTAACATTATGTTTTAAATGTTATTTTATCACCTTGGCCTAGTCAAATAACTTAATGTCATTTTAAAAGGTGGACTTGAAGGGTGGCGCCATCATTAAGGATATATTTAATTTTTGATGAATTTTCCAAATTCAAAGCAAGTTTAAAATGGGCGCATTTATCAAGGTGTTGATTTTAATTAAAATATGAATATTGAGCTAAAAGGAAAAGGACGCCATCTTGGAGAAAGAGTTAGGGTTTTGTCATTGAGTTGGAATTTAGGGTTTCGTGAAGTCAACAGGAAAGTTATAAAAGGAAGGCCTTGTGCTTCATTTCACATCTTTGGTCTACCATATTGTTATGCTGCCGGATTGGCTCTGGGTTCGCTTCGAGGAATGAAGGCCTCCTAGCTCGGGCATCGCTTCTTGTTTGCAAGACAACAACTAGTGGTGATTCAGTTCATTTGTGAGTTGCATTTAGTTCGTGCATTGTGTTTCAGCTTATTACATTCTTAGATCTGTTTTGGCATGTTAGTGTTTTCAGCTTATTGCATTCATGATACAGCAGATCCATGTTTTAATTCATAAATCATAAAATACCAAAAATATTGTTCTGGGTATTAACCCATTGTCTTTGCTAGGCTTAGGCGCCATTATTCTCAAATTTGTAGAATTTTTAGAGCTTGCATTAATTTTAAAAAGAAAATCGCCCCTTTCAGCTGGGCCGTACCATTTAGTTGCATTGGAATTCGTGCATTAATTACTAGTTGCATTTTGGGTCTGTTTTTGGGTGTTAGTCTGGGCGCCATCATAAGAAGAGTCTTGTGCATCAGAAATCAGGCCATTTGAGTAAGTTGTTAGTGAGATATGAGCATATGTGCATTTCCATAGGTTGCTGTTTACTCCTTTTAAGAGCAGATTTGTAACAGAAATCAGATTTATTGTATTGCTCCTTGAAGGTGTTATTGTTTTGGCATGCCTATCCGAGATAAGGGTAGTTCTCTATGATGTAATGCTAATCAGTCAGATTCTTAAGATATTGGCAGGCGATTGATTCTTCTCTTGTAAAACTGACAGTAGTACTGGCAGTCATTCACATTATTGCTCAATTCTGATATGTAACGCTCTCTTTCATTGAAGTTGTTTTGTAATAGATTATCTCCGCCCTATGGTAGCTACTTTCCCATCCTGGGTCAGCAAGCACATTCTGGGTGTTGAGAATTTCCAGCTTTCCGCATTTCTTTCCAAACACTGTTATTTGTAATCACTCCGTCATATGGTCGCCCCTCACTCCGTATTGGATTGGGTAGCACATACTTGACATTGAGTTCCCTTTCAGCATTTAGAGTAGAAGATCCTCTGACCATATGCTCGCCATCATCGGCGCCATTCTTGGTTAGAGTTGTTTTTTGCATAAGCAGTTTGATTCAGATCCTCTGACCAATGCTCACACCTTGCCCGCATCGGGATCCTGGTGTACATTCTGGTTAGAGTTGCTTTTTGCACGTTTTGGTTTATCCTCTAACCTTAACGGGTGCATTGATTGTAATTTGCAATTATTAAAAAATCGAAAAAATTTGGCTCGGAATATTTCAAAGATGAAGCAGAAAAGTGATGCATATTTATTTTTACCATTTCCTGATACTTTCTTTAATTTTAGCTCTTTTAAGTTAAAGACTATTTTAATTTTTGGGTGCAGTTGTCTTCAAGAAACCGTTACCACCGACAATTGGTTTATGCTTTAAATATGGGTTTGGTTGATGTAGTTAGGATCTTTTGGGCAAAACTTTGATTTTCCTCATTAGAGCAAACTCTTTTATACTTTCAAGTTTGTTTTACAGTTATCTTTCAATATAGAAACTCATATGGTGAAGTTCATGCAGACATAATCTTTGTGTTGTGGTGTATGGATTTATTCTGTTTATTCTGAACATCTTGCCAATGGTTATCTATGTTGGTGTTATGGATGTTTAACAGATTGCATTGCTATCAGATGTTTATCTTTGAATGAACGTTTATGGCAATGGTTGAGTTCAGTTAAAGAAATTTATTAGTTTTGGAGTGATTCAAGTCTTTGTGCTTTAGTTTATAGTTTGATATTGGTATGCCTTTCAAAGCTTTCTGGTTAAAAGCTACACCTTTCTTTGCTTTTTGGATATCTTAAAAGGTAGCTGCCACCTTGTAAAATAAGCAGAGAATCGGTATGAAATATCATTATATCGGTTCAATTGTTGTTACATTTGTCATCTCCATGGGCGTAGGAATATAGAGTTAGGTGACAAATCTGTAATCCAACAGATTTTTGGCAACTACTGGGAAAAACTAAGAAAATAAATTTTGTGCTATGAGTTGCTTTATAGTTGTCAGTTATGGTTCTTCAAAGGCGTAATGGTCATGTTCTCCAACCCAACGTAGATTGGTTAATTGGAGATCAAGAAGATATAATTACTGGTCTTCGGTTACTTGCTTGGTAGCAAAGAAGAACCAACCTCCAATATTGCAGAGTTGATGAAATATTGGAGTATGAAGAAGAACTTAGAGAAATTATAAGAGAAAATGCTATGCGTTTCAAAAATGCCCAAAGATTGTTTTTGTAGAAAATGTTGTGCCTGTAGCCGGAAGAGTTAGGGCCCCTCCAATGCAAGCTCCTAGGAATCAATTTGTGAATCAAAGAAATTAGCTGAACAATAGACAAAATCCTCCACGAAATCATTAGCAAGTGGGAGTTGGCGACTCTGTAATTTATTTCTGCTTGTTCAACTCTGGCGTCTAAAAGATATACAATGGGAGATAGATAGAAAGGGATTGTTGATAAAGATTTTGAGTACTAGAAGCGGTAGGTTTCTCATCTTTTCCACCTAACCAAAAGGTTAAATCTACCAATAGAGAACCTTCCCCCACATCTAGAGCTAGTTCCTGTTGTGACCTTTTCACAACATCGCCCCATTCGAAATGGGGACCCCTAATTTTTGCTCTATTCTGGTCTTTTGGCTTTGGTTTTTGTCTCTCTCTCTCTCTCTTTCTGTTTCTTTTCTGCTATCTGCCTTCCGGGGATGTTCCCGTCTGCGAGCTTAAACGTAAAGTTTGGCCAAGTCTGAAAATTAGGGTTTCCATCTTTCTGGTCAGTCTAGGGTCAAACGAAGTGAATAAATTGAAAATAGAGTCTAACGTTGCTGTCAGTATGCTCTCAATGGACTCTCCGCTAAATTTCATTAGATTCTGACAACTTACTATTTTTAGTAAGTAAGTAATTTTGGGCATTTCGTCGACACTTTCGAAGTTTTAACAGTCACACTGCATTCAGAACACATCAAGCTGCTCACTGGCAAAATTTGAGCCAAGATGGGCAACTTGCTATTTTTAGCAATTCAGCCTCCAGAGCAAATTCCAGGGTTTATATGCAAAATTTTCAGATGCATGTATGGATATTCTTTGTGGGTTTTTCAAGACCTTCGCAGTGATATGACATGCAAAACAGGACAACTTTCAGCATTCAGCCTTCGGAAGGCTATAATTAGGGTTTGCATGCAAATTTTCTCAACGCATGTCAGCATATTCTTTTTGGGTTTTTTGAGAGCTTTGCGACAATGTAACATGCAAGTGGAACTGGTCACTTTCCAAAAACTTGCTACTTTTAGCTAGTGCTTGCATGTTGATAATTTTTTTGGGTTTTTCTGGGTTTTCCAAGATCTCTCGGGCAGTGTGACATGCAAAATCATCTAATAACCGGTTGGTCACTTTTTCAGCCACTTTCTATTTTTAGCAGGTGCTCTTCAACAGCTGCCCGACACTTCAGAACCACGAACTGATCAACATGCAACAGAAACAAAGTCAAACAAAGCTCATTTGAGGAACATGCAAGAAAATTAGGGTTTTGAGCTTCAGGACTCAAAATGAGGAATCAGATGTCAAAATGTCCAAAACTGAAGTATCCACCATGATCAGTATCCTTTAGGGAGTCTACTGGCAAAATTTGAAGGAAAACGGAGCACTTACTATTTTTAGTAAGGCGTTCCTGAGACCAGCTATAAATAGAAAGTCAACATCAAGTCTCAGTTTGAACAGGCAAGTTTACCAACGTAGATCACAACATCCAAATTTCAACACGAACGGAGCTAAGGAAGTCTCAAAAAGCAAGCACTTACTATAAATAGTAAGCCACTTCAGAAGCAGCTATAAATAGCAGGTCGACATCGAGTCTCAATGTGAACAAGACAAGCAGGTGATGAAGACCCCATGGCGCGAACTTCAAATCGAACAGAGTTGCAAAGGATGGAAAATCAGACACTTACTATTTTTAGCAGGTTGGCACAGAGGAATTAGGGTTTCCTAAATTCAAGGGCAAGACAAGATAGTCATGCAAAAGCAGCATCCAGCCACAATCAACACACTTCAGGCAAACAGCACACTAAATTTGAAGACATTCTGAGTACTTACTATTTTTAGTAAGTTACTATAAATAGCAAGTACAAGCTGGCATCAGGCCCCGACAGCTCAATCATATCTTGAAAGTTGAAGCAAAGCAAAATCAGGCTTCAGAGTCAGGAAGCAGTTCAAAGAATGAAATCTGAGGAACTTTCTAAAAATAGAAAGTTAAGGCAAGCTAGGGTTAGCAGGAGAAAATCACTCTAAATTTGGCAAAAGGCCTGAGATTCACCAAGTTTGATAATTTTTCAAGTCCAGCACCAAAACTTGAAGCAGACCATCCCAAGTGCGCCCAAGGAGTTGGGAGAAGAAAATTGACTAAGTGTTATAAATTTGAAGATGCCAAACTCATTTGCGCCTCAAACTTGAAAGATGGAGTTTAAAAAAAAATTCTAAGGCATTTGAATTTGAAGTACCCCCCTTCATATGCGCTTGGAAGAAGAAGCTGAAGCTTAAGATGGCATCAAAGATTTTTCTAAGTGCGGCACATTTGAAGTTCAACCCCTAAATTGCGCCTTTGAAGTTCTAACTTGAAGAATGAAGACTCTAAAATATTCTAAGTGTCCAAAGTGAAAGCATGACCATTGATATGCGCCTAAGGACTTGGAGGCTAAAACTTTATCAAGTGGTCAAAATTGAAAGTCCATAGTATGATATGCGCCTAGGGTCAAGAAGAGTTAAGAAATGTCACCAAGGCGTTAAAATGAGAGCCCGTGGTGTGAAATGCGCCTAGCCTTGAGTGGTCATTTGCGCCTGGAAGGAAGAAGAGGTTAGAAGAAATATTAAATGTCGAAATTAAAAGCTTAACATGCTATTTGCGCCCCACTTCAAATTGAAACCTCACACCTCCAAATGCGCCCCTCATAATAATCTCAACTAGAGAAATCTTCTAAGGCATTGGAATTAAAAGCTCAAGCTATGATTTGCGCCCAAGTTAGATGAATGAAGGAAGATGCTCTAAGAGTCAGAAACTTGAGGCTACCACTCCCAAATGCGCCCAACTTTGAAGGTGAAGGTAAAAATATTCCAAGTCATCAAATTGAAAGCACAGAGGGTAATATGCGCCTAGACTTGGAAGGAGTTAAAAGTTTCTAAGGCGTGGAGAATTAAAAGTAAAGGGTCTCAAATGCGCCCAAATACTGAAGCTCAACATGTTATGTGCCTAGGAGAAGAAGGTGTATTGAAATTTTCTTAGTGTTAAAAGTGAAAGCTTACCCTTACAAATGCGCCCTTGTCTGGCATGAAGATATAAGATTTTCTAAGCGTTCAAATTTGAAAGTCCACATGCCATTTGTGCCCAAGGAAGATGGGTTAGTAAATTTCACTAGGTGTTGAAACTGGAACCTCAGGTTGTCATTTACGCCTAGGAGGAAGGAGGTGATTAAAATGCTAAGTGTTGGAATTTGAAGCTTCCCCTCCAATATGTGCCTCAAGGATGGAAGATCAACCTATTATATGCGCCTTAGCAAGAAGAGGTTGAGTTTTGAAATTTTGAGTGAGGCGTTTGAATTTGGACTATGGCAATAAAATGGAAGAACAACCTCTCATTTGCGCCTAGCCTTGAAAAGGATAAAAGACGTCTAAGTTATGAGGATTTGTGCCTTGAATAAAGAGGGGAAGTATTGATTTTTATTAAATGTGGAGAATTCGAAATTAAAAGCACATACTTCCATATGCGCCCAGAGTAAAGGAGAGGGGAATGAAATTTCTAAATGTTAAAATTGAAAGTTCACCTGGACAAATGCGCCTTGAGCTTGAAAGGAGAGAATTTAAGTTTTCCTAAGGCAAATATTAAATGATAAAATTTAAAGGTTGAACAAGTGAATATTAAACGTTGAAAATTGATATGTGAAAAATCAAATGAAGATATTCGATGGCATTTAAAATTTTCAAAAGGTGTTGGAAGTAATTAAAAATTTCTCTAGGCAAATAAAGCGAAATTCGTCTAAGTCAGAGAAATTAATTAAAATTAAAGTTTAATTATTTTCCAAAGTTAAATTAAACGTTCCCCTTTAATTTGGACACATGAAGTTTTAAAATTCGGGAGATTTTAATCGCGGGGAATTTATTTTGGAGTTATTATAGACGGAAAATAATTTTGCCTAGCCATTTTAAAATGCTAACGATGATTTTTCACAAACGCTGGCGAAATGAATAAATTTCTCGAATGAAATTAAATGGCAATATGATTAAATTTTTAATTCTAAATTGCCATTTTAAAAAGCGGTGAGATTTTTTAAACTGAAGTGAATTTTAAAATCTCTCGAAATTACTTCAGTCAACTGGAAGTAACTGGCAATCGGGAGGGAAATTTTAAATTTAAAATGAGGAGAGAATCTCCCAGAATAGTAAATTGCTCTGACGACTGTAAGACGACTGGAATATTCTCTTTTAAATTTAGAAAATGTCTAAGTCATGATGATGAGAATTAATGGCATTTGCTAAAACGAGCACCAGCTTTCAATTATAGAACTTCGAGGATTTTCATTTCTACTCACAAGATTCAAAGTTGAGATTTGTGCTGGAGAATTGAAGGTGATTTTTGAGCTGTGTGAGATTTTCTGAGGCTGATTTATGTCTTCGAAAGCTGAAAGTTGAGAGTTGCTGAAGAAGTCGATTTATTTCTCTGAGGTTGAAATTGCTTGGAGTTGCTGAGATTTAAAATTTTCTGAAGTTGCTGAGTGCTGAGAAAGAACAAAATCAAAAGTAGAGGTTGTTGAAGTTGAGAAATTTATTCTCTAAGTTGCTGAAAGTGAGAGCTGAGAAGAGATGGTTGAAAGTCGAAGAGTTGATGTTGTTGGAACAAGCAAAGTTGGAGCTAAGGCTGGAAATAATGAAGCTATCAAAGAAAATGCCTCCAGGCAAGCAATTATCAAGAATTTGAAGAAGTCTTTTGTTCCAAAATCAAAGATCGTGTCGAAGTTCGGGAATTTGACAAACACCAACCTCGGGTCTTTCAACCTTGAGACTTTCATGAGAAAGATGTATGGGCAAGGTGGCAATCCTTCGACGGAAGTCTCGCACAACATTGTGAAAAGCGAATTATATGCAGCAGTTGGGTTCCAGCCAGCGGTTCGATGTCCAGAGCTGATTATGGAGTGCGCAAACTTCTACAATTCGGACCATCGGACGATTGTTTCTCCAGATGGCATGTTGTTGGCCAACCTCGCACCTGATGCAATTGGCGAGGCATTCGGGATCCTGGCTACAGATAAAATGTTATACAAATCCAAGGAAAAGGCTGATAAAATGTATGCTACATCCTTCGAGAAGTGTGTTAAAAGGATCAACACCACGTGGATGAGAAAGCCAAAGCCTCCTAGCGCCAGGCTGCCAAAGCAAATAATTTCAGAGGAGCTGAAGCAGGAATATTGTGATATAACCATGTTGCTCAGTCGAGTTAATGGCAGCCCGCAGGCATATGTGTTCGAACCATGGATGTTCTTCTATATCAACATGGTGCTCGAAGGAAAAGCAGATGTGGATTGGGTGCAAATGATAAGTGATAACATCAATGAACAATTCGAAAATCTAAGGAGAACGAGGACGTTCTACATGAGTTCGTATGTTATCTACATGCTGGTTCGGATGACAAAATACAGGGGGCTGGCATACCAAGAGCCGATTGGGTGTGGCTTTAATCAGTTCAAGATTCATGAATCTTGCAGGCAGTTGCATCTCACGAACACCTCTCATTTCAAGAGGGTGAATGACGCCTTCACAATGCACATCATAAGGACCCTTTAGCAGAGATTGCAACAAAGAATATCTGAAGAGGCACAAATGTTGATCCAGGAGTATGGGTTTTGGTTTGTCCAATTCCCGAAGTTCACCTATTTAAGGTTGTCGGGGTACAGTTCATATGTCTACCGACTATCGAGGTACCCCACGAATAGAGTGATAATGCTTGAGCTGTCTAGGCAACTGGTGGCCTATGACAAAATTATAAGGAAGAAGAAGGGAGGTTTGCACTTTCCCATTGTTTTGGGAAACTCGCTTGAGGAGTGCCCTTCTTTGCAGGCAGCCAAGGAGGCGAAAGATGAATTACGGTTCTATCAGTTCACTCTCCATACCAGCCGGCAGGATTTTGATCCTCGGGGGAAGATTGGAACAGTGCAGGGTGAGGAATATAGGCACAAGGCTCACTTAGAGGATTTTTGGGCGAATGTCGGAGACGAAGCCGAGATTAGAAGAGGAATGTTCTCTAGATTGCCCCTGAAGCTGATTAGAGAGTGCGAAGTGGTCCAAGTCCCGGATCAGGTTGATGAGGATACCAGACTTATTCACCCGGACTATCAATCGATAAAGAACACGCCAATCCCACCACTAGATTGGGCTAAACCGGAGATTACGGACTTAGACACTTTGTCTATTTCTGTCTTGACTTTTACAAGGACTTGGGTAGAGGGGCATGTTCACAGGTTGAGGAGAAGATCAATTGCCCTCTCGTACAATCTCATGGGTGATCGGAGGCCACCAGTGTCAGCGAAGAAAAAGAAACAAATCGCCCAAGCTTCGGAGCCACAACAGCGAGAGGAACCTATTCAGCCTGAACCTCAGGGTTCAGGAGATACATCATCTACTCAGTTGTTGGCCCATTCCTCCAGCGTGCGCAAAGTCTCAATGTTTGCAGATTAGAGAGCTAGGGTGAATGAGGAGCTAGAAATTGGAGAGGTTAACCAGCCAATGCCAGAGGAACTGGACAGTCAAAGTGCTAATCAGCCAAAGGAAGGAGAGGAAACGGAAACGGACATCCACTTCGATCGGGCACTTGGGGCAGCTTTCGAGGAGGAGGATATCATGGAACCAGGAATTGGAGCTCATGAGGAAGACAGTCAACGTATGGAGACAGATGAGCCTCAACAAAATATTGCTCGAGAGGAAATTCATGAAGTGGAGGCAACTGAAGAACAGCCTCTTATTGTTTATGACACTCAACGTAATTGGCTCTCACGTGCAATAAGGAGAGACCAAGAGGACAACGCTGACCTGGCAATAGAAATGGAGGAACTTTTAAATAGGACAAGTAAGTGACCTAAAAGGAAGAGGGCCAGAAAATATTCGAAGATGGACACTAACGAGGTCGGTTCACGCACTCTCCATGTTGTCGTTCCAAGGGAGGACCATGACTTAAGTGACACAATGCCAGAAAATTACACCGTCACCACAATTGAATTGGGACGTCCTTCTGGAGTGCAGGTGATTGAAGAGGCTGAAAATTCCTTTCAAGCTTTCAAGGATAGATTGGTATGAAAGGAGGAAAAGTATAAGAGATTGAAGAAAGAGCACAAGGCAATGGTCGGATATGTGCAGCATCTAGCACGTCCATGTGCTCAAGAGAACCCAACGGTAGAGCTTCCGCCTGAGCTACCACGAGAATCAATTGGTGGGCTCGAGGAAATGAAGAGGGCTATTAGAGAAGGAGATAAATGGATAAGTAGCGTTCGCACTGAGGCAGAGAAATTCATGGTCGATCTTGTCTCCTCTTTTCAGAGTGAATCTGGTATCCTCTCGCGCTTGGATGCTGTCGAGCAAGCTTGGGGTGACACTCATATTTTTCCAGGACAAGACCATTCCTCGCCTTGCTGCTTTGTTGCGTCTGCCCACGCAAACTTTGGTCAATGAAGGAGTGATCCAGGCTGGGGACAGGTATGATTTTCTTGGGTGGCATTCGGCTGCATTCACTGGAAAGGGCTTCTTCAACATGGCAGCCACGGAGTCTTCTAAAATCAAAAAGGCGATGAGAAATATTCACGAGTGCATCCTCAATACATTGGATGCATTGTTTGCCAAGAGGCTAACTCCTGAGGAGGTAGAGGTAGACGGATTGAAGGAAAGGTTGCAACCTTTCTTCTCCGAAATGAGGATGTTTTCTCAACTTGACTTTGAAAACATCTCCACATTTTCAGCTATCATTCAAAGTACGCAGGAGTCTATTGAGGCTTGGGGAAAGTCTTGCGATCAACAGGAGCAGATGGTAGCTATTCTTGAATATCGGCTCAATCTTACTCCAGCAATTTCTGAGGAGAAAGTTGATGAGGTGCTGGCCCGGTTCGTAGCTTATGCGGTCAGAGAGAAGAGCGAGGGAATCTGAATCATGGACGAGAATCTTCTGGAGGGATAGTGGGCATTAATTGCCCATAGTGGTCAAGGAGGAATCTGCTATTTTGAGATCATTAATGACGCCATTCCTCCACCTTCTGGCGGTTTTTAGGGTGAATCTTGTCTAGGGTTTGTGAGGCTCGATCTGAGCCATCCATTGTAATTCGATCTAGACCATCCGTTGAGATTGGCCAGTTATATAAAGGGGAGTCCCCTCATTTGTACACTAGTAGTTAGCAGTTAGTGAGACATCAGATCAGAATAGAGGCTAGACATTTTGGGAGTTAGAATAGTTTCATTGCATTGTTTGAAGGAGAAGGGGAATTCTCCCATTGAGAATTTTTGTAAGAAATTGTCACGAAGGCTAATCATAATAAAAGAATTTCATTGATGGTGAACTCCACTTTTGTCATGACTAGTTTATGAGGTTTCTTCTTCCTTCAACTTCAAGTAGGACTTAATTTTCATGCAAGTAGTTAATTATGGGTGGTTGTGTTTAATTAGGGTGAGCTTCATAAAGCCATACCACTAACAAACTTACTGATGGTGAGTTTGTTCTGTGTGGTCAACTGGAACCCCTTTTTAATTTAACTTCGATCAAGATTCATGTGTATGTATGCATCGTTTTGATGGTACTTGCATTGTTGAATAGTGATTCGAACATCTTTTTCGCTCCTTTGAAGATTGCACCAAACTTGTTGAAGTTGTCCAATAGGAGGCAAAACAACGTTTGGTTGAAGTTCATTGAAGCCAAACTCAATACCCCTTTGCATTTAGGATAGGACTTAAATTTTATAAATCTCTACAGCCATTCAATTCTGTTTAATTCTGATTAGTTTTAGTAAAAGTTGTATGCTAACGCTAAATCATCCGCATGAAGCCCCCCTTCAAATCTTTAACTTGTTGTCAACTGCAAAACCCCAAGAACAATTGTGTAAGTCCCCTCGTGAAAAACAGCAAATCACAACGAACCTACTGAGGGTATTCCAAGTATTTCGGAACCTTGGAGTTGAACGTGCAATCTATCTCGCAATCTTAGCGCACGGAACACTTTGATCAAGAGAGAATGGAGTAGCCTTCAGAGAACTCTGTTTTGCTGATTGGTGCGATCATAAAAATCACATCAACAAGAAACTGGCGCTAGAAGGAGGGCCTCCAAGGTGTCCTTGCAGTCAACAAACACATTCAAGTAAAGAAGGGGTTTCATCAAAAAAGGAAATTCATTGGAGAAGGAATTATCATGAGTCAAGATGGTGCTACCGCATAGAGAAATATTTCCAGTGTTGCAGCCGAACTTGGGATTTAACAACGATCAAGAAGACATCCTCTCGGGTTTGAACAATCTTGCTTGGAGGACAAAGGAGAGCTACGCTCAATATATGTTAACTAGCTTTGTGTTGCAAGAAGAAGAAGAGAAGGCTATTACAATCCAAGTTGCTATTGAAAGAGATTTGCTGAATCAGAGACAACCACTTGCTCCTGCTCCCGCACCTTGCCATCAGTAATCAGCTACATCCTAGATCGTATCGGCTCGTTCTCACCCGATAAGTTGAGAAGAATTTTGAGATCAGCGCCCAGTTCATCCAAAGATTTTGTGGAGTTAGAGTTACCTACTCGAGCAAGGAAGAAGAAAGAAATTCGTTCAAGTAAAGAAGTATTTTCAAACGAGGAAGTTTAGTCAAGTGAAGAAAGTGTAGAAGAAATTTCAAGTTTGTTCCGAACTCCACCAAGTACTTCAAGGTTTGCTCAACCAAGAATAGTCCAAGTTACTACGCCGGTGTTTACTCAGCAACAAGTCCAGGCTACTACACCTCAACAATAGCCATCCCAAGTTATTGTATATCAAAGGCAACAACCGGTTCAAGCAATGGCTCAACCAGGAGGTCAACCCGCTCCGAATGGTGCTACTTGGTTGGTTACTAATCCATCCCCCCTTGAGTTTGCTGATTACCATGACATGTCGAAGAATCCCGAGCATTTCTGCACTAAGTATCAGGTCAATGATCCAAATCGTTTTGCTGAAGATCATATCAAGATGTTTGAGGATCATTTGCGAAATAGACAAATTGCATATGCAGACGTAGCTTGCAGACTGTTCCCGTATTCTTTGGGAGAAGAAGCACACTTTTGGTTTATACATTTGCCAATTGGGTCCATAAGAACATGGGAGCAAATGAAGGAAGCTTTCATTGGAAAGTTTGGTATACCCATTACCCCAGTAGAACTTTTCCGCCAATTTACAGAAGTGAGAAGACAAGACAAAGAACCTATTCATGCCTTTAACAACATATTCCAGAAAGCTCTCACAAGGCTACGTACTCCCTACGTTGTTCCAGATGCTAGGGAAAACTATTATTCTGCCTTGGATCCCTTGACTACGATGTTCGTGAAATCTCACCCCACTTCGGCAAATATGAATCAAGCTTATGCTAAGGCTGTCGAAGTGAGTCAAGGCTTAGGGCAAAACATAACTGGGCCCGCACTATACACTAGCCTAGCTATAATGAACAATTAGATGCAGACCCTCAGTTCAACATGGAACCAGCAGATTCCACCATTAAATCCAGTCCCAACACCATCTAATCAATTAGTTCTCCATCATGGGATACCTTTATCCCAAACTCTGGCTACACAGCTAGTCTATCTCCAAAACACAATACCAACGACAAGGACTCAAGAGGAGAAGGACGAAATGAAAGAGTTAGTAGAACAGATGAAAAGGCTGTCAACTGAGGTGACTTACCTCAAAAATCAAAATAATCAAATGCAGTCCATGTTAAAGAATTACCAAGCACATCAAGGTGCCAACCGAGGATATCAGAATAATCCTCCACACCATCAAGATGCCCACCAAGGACATGGCCATGATAATAGTCATGGGTATCGAAGTAATAATCAAGGATTTCAGAAGAGATCCTGGAATACAGGACCGAACAATGGAGGCATGTCGTCACCATTAGATAATCCACCACCTCCAGAGAACCGTCCTGCTAATAGAGTTTTCTTAGCTGAGGCAGCCATGTCAGGATGGTGTAGACTTCACAACACAAGTCAGCACTCAGAATTACAATGCCACGAGTTTCAAGTAGTTGCTGATATTTTCAAGGGAGAAGTAAAGAATACGGAGGGTATTGAGAATCCTCCAACTACTGGATATGAGATTGTCCCAGTACAAAGATATGACCAGGCACTAATCCTAGAAGAAGTTAATATCCCACCTGAGTACCAAAGTTACATGCCGCCACCTATTAATCATAGATTTCAGCCAACTTTAGCAAATGGTCCCGTGGGGACGCTAGATAATCAAGTTGAAGAAGCCCAAGTTTATTCAGAGGCTCAAGTATATTCAGAAGTTCAAGATGGCTACTTGGAGGAGCCTCTCGGTCAGGACAATTACATTTTCCCACCTCTCAATAACAGTGTTTTGGTTGAAGGGAGAAGAGAGGTGCAAGCTTTCCAAACTTCCAGAGGAACAACACCCAAAGTTTATCAAAGGAGTTATCATCAGAAAGAGCCCTTGACAACATCAGTTCCTCCGAATAATTTCGCAACTCCACCAAATCCTAACGCAAGTAATAATCCAAGTATACCTAAAGATTCTCCAAAGTACAGGCAGCCAAACGTGATGCAAAATAGAAATGGGCAACAAACTGTTCAGCAGCCTATTCATCTAATGCAACGTCCACAGAAAGAAAACCTTCCGAGAGATGATATGAAAAGGCTAAGTTCTTATGTGTTGGATGAAGTGAAGAAGATGAAGGTTAGTCTTCCTTTGTACGAGTTGATGAAGATTTCAGAAGTCAGAGATACAATTTTGGGAAGCTTATACGAGACACCCGTTGTGAAAAATGCGTCTCAAGAAGCATTTAGTTCATCCAGGAATCCTCCAATCAACACTCAGTCTCGTCCAGTACAAAGCGCAAATATGGTCGAAGAGATGCCTCACGCCCCATTCAACACCTGGGAGACTCCACAACAGTCTCAAGGGTTTGTAGGAATGGTACAAGGAATTTCAAGCGAGCCTGAGAAGCCAAAGACTGAAGACAAAAGGAAAGTTCGATTCAATCTACCCACAGAGCAAAAGCAAGAACAAATGCAAAATCCAAAGGGGGTTACAAATGCAAAATCCAAAGGGGGTTACTCAAGGCAATCAAGTTTCGTTGGACGAGAATCTTCTGGAGGGATAGTGGGCATTAATTGCCCATAGTGGTCAAGGGGGAATCTGCTATTTTGAGATCATTAATGATGCCACTCCTCCACCTTCTGGCAGTTTTTAGGGTGAATCTTGTCTAGGGTTTGTGAGGCTCGATCTGAGCCATCCATTGTAATTCGATCTAGAGCATCCGTTGAGATTGGCCAGTTATATAAAGGGGAGTCCCCTCATTTGTACACTAGTAGTTAGCAGTTAGTGAGACATCAGATCAGAATAGAGAGTAGACATTTTGGGAGTTAGAATAGTTTCATTGCATTGTTTGAAGGAGAAGGGGAATTCTCCCATTGAGAATTTTTGTAAGAAATTGTCACGAAGGCTAATCATAATAAAAGAATTTCATTGATGGTGAACTCCACTTTTGTCATGACTAGTTTATGAGGTTTCTTCTTCCTTCAACTTCAAGTAGGACTTAATTTTCATGCAAGTAGTTAATTATGGGTGGTTGTGTTTGATTTGGGTGAGCTTCATAAATTCATACCACTAACAAGCTTACTGATGGTGAGTTTGTCCTGTGTGGTCAACTGGAACCCCTTTAACTTCGATCAAGATTCATGTGTATGTATGCATCGTTTTGATGGTACTTGCATTGTTGAATAGTGATTCGAACATCTTTTTTGCTCCTTTGAAGATTGCACCAACCTTGTTGAAGTTGTCCAATAGGAGGCAAAACAACGTTTGGTTGAAGTTCATTGAAGCCAAACTCGATACCCCTTTGCATTTAGGATAGGACTTAAATTTTATAAATCTCTGCAGCCATTCAATTCTGTTTAATTCTGATTAGTTTTAGTAAAAGTCGTACGCTAACGCTAAATCATCCGCACGAAGCCCCCCTTCAAATCTTTAACTTGTTGTCAACTGCAAAACCCCAAGAACAATTGTGTTAAGTCCCCTCGTGAAAAACAGGAAATCACAACGAACCTACTGAGGGTATTCCAAGTATTTCGGAACCTTGGAGTTGAACGTGCAATCTATCTCGCAATCTTAGC
>VDFB02130762.1:0-11989 GCA_007258455.2 Sequoia sempervirens
TTCAAAATTGATTAGTTTCGTTGATACAAGTGGGTCTTGTTTGTTAAGGACCAGCTAGATAAAGGCATAGCTTGATGACACAATACAAGGGAGGTAAGACACAACCTAAAGACCTAGGGGCTCGGGGGTTGATCAGAGATTGGCCTTGCCTACGTGAAAGCACAGAGCCCTCGTAGTTCATGGAAAAAGACTATGGATAAAGTGGAAAGAGGACAATGGTGACCGATGATGGACACAAGACACGATCGAAAAATGCCCCAGGGGAGGATCAAATGGCCAACCTTGCAGGGGCAATGTAGTTCGACAAAAAGACCACGGATAAAAGTGAAATGGGATATGTGAGGACCAAAACAACGTTGATCCAAAATGCCCTGGGGGTAGATCAAATGATCGGCCTTGCCTACGTGACAGCGCATGGGCAACGTAGTTCGACGAAGGATGAAAGTGACACAGGAGGATGAGACCTAGATGGAGACCGACACGATGAAAGATCCTATATGACGACACAGACCGACTGACAAAGGGAGACAAAAGACATAAGCACCCAGTGGGATATAAAAAGCTCAGGATGAGGGGTAGGTAAGGTGGGTCGTCTAGTGCTCAATCAACAAATACCAAATGGCCTAGGCTGATGTGGGTGGGGATGATAGGGCGGATGAAAGCACAAAATACCTAGGATGTCAGGTAGATAATGATTAAGCCCTCTATGGATGATGCCTGCTGACAGGTTTTCACCATCCATACTTATCCAAGGCGCCACCAAGAGGTGGTTTTCACCATAGGATGGATTTATTTCTCTTTACTATTTTTGGATTTTTTTGTCACTTTTTTGATTTTTTTTTTAATTTTTTTTTGATTTTTTTGATTTTTTTGATTTTTTGATAGGGTAGATCAAGTGGAATTAAGCGTAGAACCTTTTCAGATGGAATAATATTGACAGGTTCATCAATGGGCTCTCCTTCTAGAGTAGTCAATCTGTAGGCTCCAGATCCATATTTGGCAGTTATGATATACGGTCCTAGCTAGTTTGCCTCAAAATTGCCTTTCTTGTCACGATCTTGCTGAGTGCATTGGTTTTCTTTGAGGACAAGTTCACCAACCTAGAATTTCCTGGGGCGGACCTTTTTATTGTAATGACGCTTGAGACGGTTCTGGTATGCTTGTAGGTGGTCATAGGCCCGTATTCTTCATTTATCTAGTAACTCCAGCTGCGCAAGGCGTGCAACGCGAGTGTCTTCTTCGCTGATGAGGTTCTTCAAAGAAATTCTCAATGAGGGGAGCTCAACTTCGATTGGCAAGATGACTTCTACACCATACACTAAAGAGTAAGGAGTGGCGCCTGTTGGGGTACAGATGGATGTGCAGTATGCCCAGAGGGCGGGATGAATGTGAAGGTGCCAATCTCGTCCAGTGTTATTGACAAATTTTTTGAGGATGCGGATGAGGGTTTTGTTGGTTGCTTTTGCCTGACCATTACCCTGAGGATAATAAGGCGTCGACCAACAATGCTGAATATGGAAGGTGTCACAAAGGTGTTTCATGGCTTGGTTTTTAAATGGCTTTCCGTTATCAGAAATGATGGTGGATGGGGTACCATATCTGCAGAGAATATGGTAGATGATGAACTTGGAAATCTGAGTACCGGTGATTTGTGAGAGTGGCATTGCTTCCACAAATTTGGTGAAGTAATCAGTTGCAGTGATGATGAATGTATGGCCGTCGGATGATGGTGGGTGAATCTTGCCAATCAAGTCGAAACCCCATTGAGAAAATGGCCAAGGTGCTAGGAGGGGCTGAAGATCTTGCGCTGGAGCGTGGATCAAATCCGCATGCTGTTGGCATGGAAGACATTTCTTTACAAATTCACAAGCATCATGTTTTAGCGTAGGCTAATAATATCCAGCTCGTAGGATCCTTTTGGCCAGAGCCATACCATTTGAATGAGCCCCACAAATACCACCATGTACTTCTGTTAGTACCGTTTGGGCCTCGGTCTCATTCAGACATCTTAGCAGGATTCCATCATACCCACGACGATAAAGGGTATCACCAACGATGATGTATCAGGATGAACGATGGATAAAAGATTTACGTTGGTTGCGTGTAAGTCCTGGGGGTATGGCATTGTCACGAAGGTAAGTATATATGTCTTGGTACCATGGGGAGGCAGGACCTACAATATCGCACACCATGTCAGTGTTAGGAACATCATATGCAGGGATTAACAGTTGTTCGACAAGAAACTCACACTCTGTTCAATCCTTGGGCATGTCAATCAAAGAACCAATAGTGGCCATGGCATTTGTAGCTTTATTTTGCACCTGAGGGATTTGGTCAAACTGTATGGATGTGAAATATTTTTTAAAATCGTCCACCATGCATTAATAGGGTAACAATTTGTCATCTTTTGTGAGGAACTCATCATTAACTTGTCTGATAACCAGCAAGGAATCCCCGAAGACTTTCAAATGTGTAATGTGCCATTGTTTTGCAATTCTAAGGCCGGTGAGGAGAGCTTCATATTCGGCCATATTGTTGGTACAAGGAAACGCTATCCTGAATGATTTTGGGATGTAGTCACCTTGAGGAGTGACTAATAGAATTCTTGCCCCAGACCCATTGTGAGTGTATGAGCCATCGAAATATAACGTCTACGTCGGTGCCTCTGTCATTGTGTAGATTTCTTCATCCGGGAATTTAGTGTCTAAAGGGTAGGCATCTGCCAATGGTGCTTCGGCCAATTGATCAGCAATAACTTGTCCTTTTATAGCTTTGCGCTCTACATACTCTATGTCAAATTAACTGAGGAGCATGACCCATTTGGCCATGTGGCCAGTCAAAGTGGTTCTAGATAACAGGTACTTCAAGGGATCAATTTTAGCAATTAGCTTGACTGGGTGATTTAGCATGTAATGGCAGAGTTTCTGTGTACTAAAAACCAGTGCTAGGCAAGCTTTTTCCATAGGGGAGTAATTTAACTCATAGCCAACTAGTGTTCGGCTGATGTAGTAGATTACCCTTTCCTTGAGTGACTCATCATGTTGCGCCAATAATGCCCCTAGTGCGACTGAGGTAGCAGAGATATAAAGTAGGAGGGGTTTTCCTGGAATAAGCGGCATTAAAATCGGTGGATGAGCTAAATATTCCTTGATTTTATCAAAACCCATTTGACACTGTGGAGTCCATCGGAAGGTGGAATCTTTCTTCAAAAGATGGGTAAATGGCTAACATTTATCTGCGAACTGGGCTATGAACCGACGGATAGACTGTATCTTTCCCTAGAGGCTCCTTAACTGCTTTAGATTGTGTGGAGGCGGCATGTCGAGAATAGCTTTTACCTTGGCAGGATCAACTTCAATACCTCTACGAGAGACTATGAAACCCAACAATTTCCCTGACATGACCCCAAAGACACACTTTTTTGGATTCAACCGCAACTTATAATGCTCTAATCGCTCAAATATCTTCTTCAGGATGGCGGGATGCTCTGCTCACGTACTGGATTTCCCTAATAGGTCATCAACATAGTCTTCCATGATGATATGGATGAGGTCATGGAAGATAACTGTCATGGCTCTCTAATACATTGCCCCTGCATTTTTGAGACCGAAGGGCATAACATTATAACAGAAGGTGCCCCAAGGAGTTGTGAAGGCAGTTTTGTGTTGGTCTTCAGGTGCAATTCAGATTTGGTTATAACCCGAGAAGCCATCCATAAGGGACATCTCGTGTCCTGCTATTAGGTCGACCAATATGTTAATATTAGGAAGAGGGAAATCATCTTTTGGGCAAGCTTTGTTGAGATCCCTGAAATTCGTATAGACCCAAATGTCTCCGTTGGGTTTGGCAACTGGAACTATATTGGAGATCCATTAAGAGTAGTCAATTGGTCTGATAAAACCCACGTCCAGTAACTTCTCCAATTCCTTCTTAACTAACAATGCGACTTGCGGGTGCATCTTACGAAGTTTTTGCTTGACAGGCTTGGCATCTGGGCGAATGTCCAAGTGATGAACCACTAAAGCAGGGTTTAAGCCTGGCATGTTTGAGTATGACCAGGAAAAGTTGATGATTCCTTCTTGGAGTAGCTGCACAAAGATCGGGTGCTCTTGTTCGGAGAGTGACTTGGCTACATAGGTGATCTTCTGACTTTCAGCAGTTCCCAAATTAACTTCTTGCGTCTCTTCAATCAGAATAGATGATCTGGCAGATAGCTGAGCTCCTATAAGGGGAAGATGAACATCTCCATCTTCCGGTGCCTCTTCGAGGTTTTCGCCTTCAGATGCGTCCTTTATTTTTACTTTTTCCAAGTCAAGAAGTGCCTCAGGGAGGTTTTCACTAGATGACCGCTTTTTATTTTTCTTATTTTTATTTTTGCGACTGGAGTGTTCATCCTCCCCCAATCCCATAAGGCTGACATACATGTCCGTAGACATACTGACAGGTGTGGTGTTATGTAGGTCCCAATCGATGAGTTCAGGGTGACGAAGGGATAGGCTGATGGTGCAAACGGATAGGCATTCGAACATGGACGATAAGTCAGTGTGATCGACATCATCATACACATGTATGATGGATTCCTCCTCAGGTATGTCTGCCAATGAGCCTTTGTCCATGGTGATACTATGAGAAGTATTAGATGATGTTGCGGGGCTTTTCTGTTTGCTATCATACCCAATTCCTACCTTCTTTGATAATTGTGGTGTATCAATGGGTTGCAGTTGCCCTTGTTCCTCTTTACCTAGGCCTCTACCTTGGTAGTTATGTTTTTCCATGAACTTTGTTGGCCAAGGATACTTTTCTTGAAAATATTTCTTTAGAGGAGTTTCTAGTTCGGGCTCTTCTCGGTAGACCCATTGGCTTATGTCTTCCTCTGGTGCATCGATCTTGACACTCAGAGATCTGAAAGTGGTAGTAGGAATGTTTTTACCGTTGAAGGTGATGATCTTGTCTTCCTTTTGTGAAGCGTATGAAGGTTGACCGTACTCATGTGGCGATGGTGGCATGGTTGCTATATTAAGAGCAGTGTGCATTTCGTATTTGCCACACCCTTTGTCAATGATCTGGACTTTCGTGACTGTAGGATCAGTGGTGGAGGATGGAGTGGTGATCATGGTGGATGATGGATTAGAGGATGACGACTAGGATGCCCCCATTTCGACCCCAGGACAATAATGTAAATGGGGAAAAGATGCTTCCAAAGCTCGACAATACTCAAACAGTTGGGGGTCGACATAGATGGTGACCTCCTTTCAGTTGACTGGGAATTTGAGGCATTGATGGTATGTGGATGGGACGGCTTGCATAGCATGGAGCCATGGGCGGCCAAGGAGGAGATTATACGGTAAGTCCAGATCAAGGACATGACATGTAGTATACTGAAGTACAGGTCCCACTTGGATAGGAAGACTGATGATTCCTTCTAAATTTCTCTCTGCATTGTCATAAGCTTTGATTGTAATTATCTGGTTGCTTAGGTCTGCTTGAGTATACCCTACCTGTTTTATGAATTTCAAAGTACATAAATTGAGGGCAGAGCCATTATCTACCAAGACCCTTTTTATTTTATGACAGGCGACTATGACCTCAATGTGTAAGGGGCGATTATGGTTGACATCGATGTTTGGCATGTCGTCTTGGCTGAAATGGAGGTGATGAGACAAAGCCAAGTGTCCCACCAAAGCTTGGAATTGTGTGGGGTCGATGTCATTTGGTACATGGGTTTCCTGCAAGGCTCTATTGAGGATTTCTTGATGTACCAGGGAAGAATTAAGCAAATCCAAAATGGATATATGAGCGGGGGTCTTCCTTAGGTGATCAAGGATGTTATATTGAGAGTTTACAGGAGTGGGTTGGATGGGTGCAGAGGCTACAGGGACGGTGATGCAGGCTCGTCCTGTAGTCACAGCACATTGAGGATCTTTGGATTTAATGTGTATCATGGATACTCGGGGTTCCACCTGCTCAATGTAATGAATAACACCTTCATAATTGAAGGGAACATTCTTGTAATTCACATTATTTGTGTTGTTGTTTTGGAGATTGCTGTTGGAGGTACTAGGGCCTTGACTATGGTTTGGGAAGGCATTTTGATAGATTTGCAGTTGAGCATTGGAAGATGAAGGTTGACTAGGGTCAACCTTGATATCTCCTCGATCAATGAGATCTAGGACATAATTTTTTAAACCCTGACACTTATTCAAGGAGTGTCCCTTGATTTTATGAAAGTCACAATACTCATTCTCTTTAAACCATGCCGGCTTGGGTTTGGACTCATTGAATGGTTTGGTGATAGGGTATGTGATGGGGTAATTGATTTGCAACAATTTATTAAAAATGACACTCAAGGGTTCACCCAATTGGGCGTATTGACGTTTGGTGTTCCCCTGATTTCTTTGGTTTGACTGTTGAGGGGGACGAGGTGCCCCCTGGGGTACTGATATGGCATTGGGTACAACTGCTGTTGCCCTTGGGATGCATTAGCCACTTGGACATGTTTGGTGTCAGTCACTCCATCGTTGACCGCATTCTTTTTTTTATTCCAGAATCATGGTTTATCTCCAAATGACCTTTCTTTATCATGACTGTGTATTCTGATGTGTCCTTTGGCAATAAGGGCACGTTCAAGGATAGGTCCCTTTTCCACTATCTTGGCGAAAGTGGTGACACAATGTAGTCTAAAATTGTGGGCCATGTCAGGATGAGAATTTTCTACGAAAAGGGTGACCATGTCTTTTTCTTTCAGAGGATTTTTCATTCGACTAGCTAACGCACGCCACCGTTGGAGGTAGCTGGTAAAGGTTTCTCCATCGCGTTGTTTCTCTTTTAGGAGGTCTAAGGTGTCTGTATCCTTCTGCAAATTGAAAGAGAAATAGGATACAAACTTCTCTAATAAGTCTACAAAAATTTTTATGGACCCCTTTTCGAGAGTCATGAACCAATCTAGGGCATGGCTTGCTAGGCTTCGTGGGAACAAGCGCAGGAGATAGTTATCACTGTACATGACTTCTTGACACTGTGATAAAACTCCTGCAAATGAGCCTTAGGGTCTTTGTCTCCCTTGTATTTGTCAAATTTTGGAATCTCGAAATGTTTAGGAAATGGGACCAATGAGATGGAGGGATCAAACGGATATGGACATATATCTTCAAATTTAAATGATTGTTTTGTAGTCCTGGCTTGAAGATCCTTAAATGCGGCTTTGATTTCCAATAAGTCCGAGCTAGCTGGTGACAGGTTGGGGGGATATTGATGATAGAATGATGAGGGATCTTGCTGGAAGGTTGTCGGATTGTTGAAATACAAGTTTGGATGATTGGATGATGGCATGGCTTGCTGGTAAGATGGGGGATTTTGTTGATATGGAGGCTATTGTTGTGGGGCATAATATGAATTTGTTGGGTAAAAGTGTGGGGTAGGTTGTTGAGGAGCTTGGATGGGACGTTGCGTGTTGGTTTGTTGGTATTGAGGGTATTGTTGTGATGGTTGAGAGGTCGTGTAAAGTGGTTGTTGGGGAAATTGTTGTTGGTTGTGGTAATAGTAGTGTTGGGGAGGTTGTTGTTGTGACGTTGAGTGTGGTATGGACTGAGGTGGGATATTGTGTTGTGGTTGAACCTTTGGACGCAAAAGGGATGTGAGAAAGGGAGATATGGTTTGGGTAGTATGTTGATATGGTTGTTGTGAAGAGGCCAAAGCATTGTGTATAGATTGTTGCGGATGAGATGGTGGAGGTAGCGTAGGCGTGTTTTGTAAAGGGGGTTGTTGGGTACTGCTCAGAATGTTCAGCTGGGGTGTGCCTTGTGGAGGTAATTGAGGCGGAATGGTAGATTGGTGGACCTGTTGAGGTGGTATGTTGGTGGTCCCAGGAGGCGGAAGCGATGTGGCAAAGGAGGTGCCCCCAATGTTAACTAGAGGTTGGTTGGAAGGAGGGGGTGTTGTTAACGTTAATGGAGGAGGTTGTTGAACACTTTGTGGCATGCCGTAAGCAAAAGGATTATTGGGATCAGGCACTTGAGGTCCACCTATAGCTGAGGTCGAAGCATGTGGGGGATAATTAACTTGATAAAGAATGGCATTGCTAAATTCAGGTTGATGCCAACCCTCGACTGGAGGAACATTGGAAAAGTATGAACCTTCGGGTGCATTTTGGGACTCTTGGAGTACGTTAGATGGGGCACCCCTATATTTGGACAAGTCAACATTGGAGGGGGGTTTAACACCCTTCTCAATGAGGTGGGCCAATATTTCTTCCCCATGTTTCTCAAGCAAACGGTCGGTCATTTGCACATTGGTGGGATTATTAAAATGTTCCTCAAGTGTGAGTTCAGGTTGATTAACCATACTCTTTTCTCCATGTGGCGAGTTGTTCTGATTCTCAGTGTTAGAGTGCAATGAAGTACCATTATGAGGATCGTGAGAGATGTTGGTACCCTTGTTAGGATCTGATGAGACGTTGATTGTTTTATTGGGATCTTGAGGGTTGTTTGCTTGGGTGTTTTGAGCTTGACGGTCGGCCATTTTCTTTCCCTGTGAATGGGTCTAAACGGGCATGCAAATGTGGGATGAGCGGATTAATGACTTTGTCAAATGATTTGATTATGATTGGATGAGGTGAGATTTCGATGGGGTTTGGGTTTTGGATCAGATTTTGTTGGGATATATTAGATCGGATTGGATTTTGATTGGTTGGATTAGATTTGGATTGGGTTGGATTGGATTAGATTTGGATTGGATTGGATTAGATTTGATTGGATTTGATTGGATTGGGTTGGATTTAGATTTGATTGGATTGGATTGAATTGGATTGGATTGGATTTGATAGGATTTGATTGGATTTGATTGGATTGGATTGGATTTAGATTTGATTGGATTGGATTGGATTTGATTAGGATTGGATTGGATTTGATTGATTAGATTTGGATTGGATTGGATTTGGATTGGATTTGATTGGATTTAGACTATTGGATGGTAAGAGATGAGAGGGAGACCTTGAGTTTGATCAAAGGAAGTTACCCTTAACAATCAAGAGCTTTAATTGATTAAGAGGGTGATTATGACACCGAATCCACCTTAAGGTAGGAATGGATTGATTGGGTCGAAGATGATAACTTATGCCACCGAATTTGCCTCAAGATGGAGGCAAATTGATTAGGGTCAAAGTTAAAGACCAATAATCAAGTTCAAGTGCTATGGTCAATTTGCGTGGTTAGGACGGTTTGGTTATGGGTGATGTTTGGAGATGCAAATGGCAAGAAATTATTGGTGGATTAGGGGGAAATTAGAATGAATGGGGATTAAGGATAATTGTGGAGAATGTATGGAGATTTAAAATAGTTGAACAAAAGTTTGAAATAATGAGATGGAGGTTTAAAATGGTCAAACGGGGGTTTTTGAAGGTTTAAAGTGACAAAACGAAGGCTTGGGATGATGAGGTAATGGTTGGGAACGATTAAATGATGGTTTAGAGGCTAAACGGATCCAAATGGGGCAATTTTGGGTGTTCAGGAGGGAAAATCCGCCTCTCTGCAGAAAAATCAGGGGTGCTTCTGCCTTTCTGCAGCAAAATAGGGGCGCTTCCACCCTTCTGCAGCAGAATCAGGGGCACTTCCTCCTTTCTGCAGAAAAATAGGGGCGCTTCCGCCTTTCTGCAGTAGAAACAGGGGCGCTTTCGCCTTTCTGCAGCAGGAACAGGGGCGCTTCAGCCTTTCTGTAGTACGACAGAGCTTGGTTTTGATGGTAAAGGCTATGGAAAGGATGAAAAATGATAAAGTAAGGCCAAAGTATCAAAGATCTCACAGATTTTTCACAAGAAACACTTCAAGCAAGCACAATCCTATGATTAATATTAAGGGTATGGTAAGGCAAGTCTTAATCTAGGATGCACAAGGTTTCTAGGGAGTCCTCGATATACTCTCGGTACGTGAGGCACAACCGTGAACACCAGCCCGTCACAAGCGTGAGTCGGGAACCCCAGCGAGATATTGAAAGACTCAGACCAACTCTTCACGTCTATCTAGGTATCACCCTAGCTTCGACGCTCCGCCAATTACGACGTGACTGGATTGGGGTACAACTTTCATTCTCCCCCCTTTATATACCCCGCCGGTACGCATGGTTGGAATCATCCCTTGGGGTGATGAAATCCCCAAGCAGGTCCCACTAGAAAGAAGACACTAACCGCTTCCAACTACTCCCCAGGTTCACACGAAGTGCAAGGGGAAAGCGGAAACAAATTAATGCCCCCTTGGGTAACACAATAATAGACAAGCACAACAAGAAATAAATGTTACTTCCCTCTAATTAGACTATATTCGAACAGCAAGGATAATTTTTTTTTTCAAAAATTTGATCAAATAAATGGCCCTGCAAGCAAATGTTAGCTATCTTCTTCTTCGTCCTTGGCCAAATTACGCCACAATATGCTACAAAACGTTAGTGAAAAACACCAATATCCTTTCTAAAACAATGTTAGAGGGTTACTGCTTGAAAATAGCAAAAAACAAGAGCAAAAACGAAGCTAAAATGACTATTTTACCTTCCAAACTGTGCTGTTTTGGGGCGCTTCCGCCCTTCTGCAGCAAAAATAGGGGCGCTTCTGCCTTTCTGTAGCAAAATGGGGCACTTCCACCTTTCTACAACAAAAATGGGGGCACTTCTGCCTTTCTGCAACAAAAAGTTAGAGGGCACTTCCGCCTTTCTGTAGCAAAAGGTTAGAAGGCACTTCCGCCTTTCTGCAGTAAACTTTATCATATTTTCAAGAAAACAAGAAAGTTGTGCCCCTCCTACTGCAAGAAACGTGTTAGAAAAACTTTTTAAATTTATCCCTAATTACAGCAAACTCGTTAGAAGAAAATAAAACTTTGAGATATAGGGTGCTTTCGCCTTTCTGTAGCAGACTAGAGGGCGCTTCTGCCTTTCTGCGGCAAGGCAGAGGGCGCTTCCGCCTTTCTGCAGTAGGACAGAGGGCGCTTCCACCTTTCTGCAACAGAAACAGGGGCGCTTCCACCTTTCTGCAGCAAAAAAAGGGGCGCTTCCACCTTTCTATGACCTTTTCCTGCACAATTCTTAGCCAAAACAAGGATTAAATGCAAGAACCCATTTGTGGGTCCCACCAGGCGTGTCAGAAATGTATACCTTAGAATTTATCCTACTCTAAGTGTGCAAAACAACTTAAAAATGTGAATGGTAAAATACCAAGGACACCTCAAGATTAGCCAAAAGAGTGATAAACAATAAGGAAAATGGACAAAATAAGACACAAACAATTTCACCTTCCTTGTTGTTGATTTCTCCTTGATTGGCCCTTGATTGGAATGATTTGTGTGCTCCTTAGATGGTGGATTGAGTGACTAACATGCAAGATTAGATGTGCAAAAATGACTAAATGAGATGGCTAAATGATGGCAAAGGATTAAGGATGCAAATTGGCAGCATGTAATTATGAAAATTCTAAGTGTTTAAAATGCCCTTGAGGAGGGGGTATTTATAGGAGAATTTGAATTCTCTAGAGAATTCAACGGTCAAGATGCATCCAACAAGGCCAAGATGAAGGGCTATGGTGGGTTGAGAACCCACAAGCCCTCATATCTTGACATGTGGAGGGTGAAGTTGACAAGGGGATATGAGGTGTAAGTGAGGTGTCAAGAAGGTACATGAGGTGGAAAAAGGACATGCACCTTGGGGAGTGAGGAGATTTCCACAAAAAGGGATTTCTTGTTCCCAAGTGGGAGTGAAAGGGACATTTGAGGAATTTTGGAATTCCTCAAAAATCTACATGGGAAAAGGAAAGGTGGTTGGGGATATAAAATTCACATTCCTAGGAGAATCTAGAGGATAAGAGGTGGGCTCCAAAAAGGTGGGACTTGGTCACATGTGGAGATTGTGACAAGTCTAAG
The DNA here is from genome assembly GCA_007258455.2 of Sequoia sempervirens. NCBI lineage: Eukaryota > Viridiplantae > Streptophyta > Pinopsida > Cupressales > Cupressaceae > Sequoia > Sequoia sempervirens. The sequence continues at coordinate 11,895 of VDFB02130762.1, forward strand.
GTTCTAGAAGCCTTGAAAGAATGGAATGTGAATTAAAAATTCACATATAAAGGAGGGGAATCTAGGACAAATAAATGTGAATTAAAAATTCACAT
>VDFB02130763.1:0-44491 GCA_007258455.2 Sequoia sempervirens
TAGAGTTAGAAACCTTGGACAGACTTCGCTGGGAATAAGAAATATCAAATACTTTTTGACTTTTGAAAAAAATGAGTGGCGACTCTTACAGAAACATTGCATCTGTTCAAACATGAATGGAAGAAGATCTCAATATAGGGGAGGTCATACTGGAGGTCATGCTGGCAATAGTAAGTGGACACATAAGGATGATAAGGTTGATAAGGGTAAAAGGATAAATGAGGACATGTGCATGACAAAAAAATACAAAGCATTAATACCACATTGTGAGACATATGATCGTTATGATACATGGAGAGATAATTCAAGTGCAGAACTTTATACCCCTGAAGAGCAAATAAATCCTTTTTATGATCCTTAGAAATAGGCTGAGTTTGAAGCTGAACTCGAAGTTGAACGAATTAGATATCAACATGAACATGATCTAAAAATGGAGGGTAATCAGAATGGACCTATTGATCATGAAACTCCTCAAGAAAATTATGAATCTTTAACTTATGAAGAAGTAAAAGCACGGTTTGAATCTCAGAGAAAGGAGATAGAAGAACAGGAGAAAGCCCAGATGATACAAGCAATGAGAGACTTCAAATTGCAAAAATCTCAAAATACTACTCATATAGCTGGTTGCCCAAAGTATGTACCACCTCATAAGCAGGGTAATCATCGTGCAGGGCCTTCTGATCCATCTATGGCTCCTCACAATCAGATAGGGAATCAATATAGACAGCCAAACCATCCACCACATATTCCCTCACAATATACAAATATACAGCCACCTTATGGTTAGTATTATGTGCCACATCATCATACACAATACAATAATCTAATGTATCAGTATCAATACCCACCTAACCCTCCCCCTCATTACACAACAATGATCAGACAATTCAACCTGGCAGGGTTTCAATTATACCCTTACCCAATGGATAGCAGTTGGAGAAGCCTTGTCCCTATAAGCCTTGTCCCTAAGTTTATAGGGAGTAGTGCAATCACTATTGAAGATCATTTAAGGAGCTTCAATGCTTTCATCGAAGACTTGGATGTGCCATATGAGGATTTACATATGAGGTTATTTCTGATGTCACTCATTCATGAAGCTAGGGATTGGTTTAATAGCCTACTGATTGCTTCCATTGATTCTCTCCAAGGATTTCAGGATCAATTTCTTAAGAAATATGGAAATTTGTTTGCACCAAATTGGGTTTCCAATGGGTTATTAGAGATTCAAAATAATCAGAACTTGCAACAATATGTATGCCAGAATGAACAATTCGAAGAAGAAGAAGCTGAGTATGTACATACTAAAAGCCAGGACTCCATCACATAATTAGAATGTGGAATTTACCTCTTTGATGCATTTCTTAACATAAGGAGACATGAAGGGGAAGATAAAAGTTCTTTATACAACATGATGATAAATATATGTATGCAATTACCTCCTAATTGTAAGCCTACAAGGCCCATTTTTGTTGCACAGTTCATAAAAGTTTGGAAACCTAAATCAACCTATTGGTCAGAATCATCAATACAGCATGCCTGTGATTGAGTGAATAAATTCATTGATTCCATGGAGAGGATAAGGTATGAGAACACTATCAATGTTGAATCCAATAGTTGTATTTCTTATGAGTATAGAGAAATTGATCAAACAAAGCAGCCAATAGAAGATGAGACAAGTGCAAGTCGAAATGGTTCATATGATAGCTTGCATGAGGAAGATGAAGATACAAGAGATCTCTCTTGCATAACAGATTGTGACAGGGAAAGCAGTGTAGGTTATGAGGGATCTAATGAATATTCCAATTGTGAAGATGAACCTATTGATTTTGATTTACAGCAAGGTGATTCTTGCAGTTCTTGTGGTAATCAAGAGGAAGAAGCAATGGAAAATGTGGATCCATTTGACAGTGAACAAATAAACCCTTTAGCTGCAGCTCATAACCATGAGAACATGATTGATGGACAAGAAGATTGCACACTTGAAAATAGTTTTAATTTTTCTTCAAAACTATTGTATGATCAAATAACAGAAGAATCTCAAATGGCATCTGGCCAAGGTGTGCTACAGAATGATTTCTTTTTTAATCCACTCCATGATGAGGATGGAATGTGCTCAAATGAAGAGGAGAGTACATCAACATGTGAAGAGAATAACTATAATGATCTTGAAAATTTCCATGTTGATGAATTAGAAAATGAAATGGAAGGGGATTGTGTATCATGTCACAATGAGGAAAAGTTTGAGGGCAATCATGTGAATCTTGATTTACAACAAGGAGATATTTCTAGCTCTTGTGGAGATCAAGAAGAGGGAGAAATAATAGAAGATATGGAAGAAGAAACATATTCACTCAGTAATGAGAAACTTTCAGATTTGCTAACTCTTGAATACCAGAGATGTGCACACAAGGATGATTCTGAAGTTTTGTGTCCAACTTACATTTGTTTTGACAGTGAAAGTTCTTTGTGCAATGATTCATATGACTCCCAGTGCATTTCTCGAAATGATGGAGAAACCTTTAAAGTTGATCAAAAATATTTGTCCATTTAAGAAGAGGTATGTGATTTTGAAATTTCTAACTTATGTGGAGAAGATATTTATTTGCATACCAAGGATGATAGAAGTCCAGTATTGATTATGCATGATATTGAAGATATGAGTCATAATTCAGTGTCATCTCCAAATGGTAATATGGAGGAGGTGCAAAAGGTTTCAGATTTGTTTGTCTCAAACAGTGTTGATATGACATAATTTTTTGATTCTCAAGAGAAGCACTCTGATGGTGAATTTTTAGTACAGCTGGGAGAATGTTTTATAATTCATAACAGTGAGAAAGATAATGAGAAATTTTGCATTGAATATGCATGTACTTTGTATGTTGAAGATAACAAAGATTTGTCCCATGATGATGGAGAATTTGAACTGCAGAATGGTGAAGGGAATTTGGGCCAAGATGAGCATGATGATTCTCTAAAAAAATTTGATAATAGTGACAGGGAAGATTGCATGAATGTCTTCAAGAAGAATATGATGAACTCAAAGCAAAGTTGGGTGTTTGATAGAGGAAAGTATGGGCCTTTCTTTTGGATGGCCTTGAGCCATCATTTATGGTTTGAATTTTAGACCATAACAGCTCAAAACGGATGAAGTTAAAACACAGAGGATTAAGGGTTGCCAGTGCATGGACAACTCTTGATAATCCTCTTAAAAGTTCTTTTCCATGCACAGTAGTTTAGGAAACAAAAAGGAACAAGAATTTCCAGTACATGGAAAATCCTGGTTTTCCTTCTTTCAAAATAAATCTTTCCATGTACAGTAGTATAGGGTCACATTCATTTCCCTTTCCATTCACTCCATTTTTCTCACTAATCCATCATCTTGAGTCTGGTCTGCTCACCCAGAAATTTGGATTCTTGTAATGATTTCACAACCATTCCTCCCCAAATGATAAAATACTGTTGGAGCTAACAAAATTTTTGAGAATTTTACAAGTTGTTCATACCCATGAGTTTCTGAATGAGTCCTTACCATAGACATAAAATTCCTCTCTTCATAACATTTTGCCCATATTTTTTCATGTGGTCCCGTAGAATCCATCGAGTCATGAATATTTCACTATATAATCCATATCGGAAAGAGATGGTGAGGGTCTCCCTAATCCATAATGTTTTTTTTGCTAATATACATCTATTGTAGGTCTATCAGAAAGACTTCAAAGATGTCACACCAATCAAAATTCATATGCAAACACCCATCGGCAGGACACAATTCATTGTTTCGGCGAAAAAATGACATATCAGTGAGAAATATTTCATCGGGATGAGTCATAGCAAATTCATAGTCTTACCGATCAGTGCCTGAGCAAAAGTTTTGGCCAAACCAAAAGTCTTTTGAGTGAGGTCTTGTTGAATGTATTATGTCTCACTGACTAGCTCACATAACGACGTATCGGCCAGACTAAAGGTTATCAGAATAAAGTCTCAGTGAATGCACCCGGTCTTGCCGACAAAGCATAAGGGGATTATATCAAATGACTCTCGGGATGAGGTTATGTAGTATTTTCGACTCATATGTTTCACCGAAGTGTTTCATCAGTGAGAGAGTAAATATGTTTCATCGACTGGAAAACATACCACGGGGTGTATCTCAGTAAGACACAAAGTATTCTATGAAACCTCTCCCCGACTCCAAAAGTCACAGAAAAACATAAGATAAAGGGATATCTATCGGCAAGATAGTGGTTATCGCTAAATGTCATAGCGAGTCATTGTAGGTCATACCGATCAGAAAGAAAAGTGAACTTATTGCCAAGACAATAATTATCGAGGAACACATAAGAGTCTTATCGATCAGGATACAAAGGGTTACATCAGCTAGACTTAAGCCATCGGTGAAATGTCATGTAGCATTTGTTTGGTCTCACCGATACTATTGAAGGTGGGTCCTGTCATTTCCATCGGAATGAAGTCATGAAGTCTTACCGACTCCTATGTCACAGCGACAAGATTCAAACTTGGAGATACGTTCGGTGAGACTGGCTTCTTCGGTGAGAGCTATGTGAATCATACCGAATGAAGGTTCATCGGTAGGAAAATTGCTATGTTACGATGATCAGAAAGTGAACTTAAGGAGATGTTTCGGTAAGACATGAAGTGAGTTGTAAGACATCCTGCCGAATCCATAAGTCACAGCGATGGTTTTCATCGATGAGAGTTTTAGTGATATAATTGAGATTGAAGGAATAATTGTCAGTGAGACATTGAACATTGGTAAGACTATGTAATGTCTTTGCGGGAGTCTGATGGACAGTTGTAAAGGCTCGAATGAAATAACTGCCCGGATGTGAATGCGAATGGATGCGAATTTTCATGTGGCCGATATATAAAACCCATTTTTAACAGCAGCGAAGAGGAGAGACAGAGTAAAAAAAATATAGTAGGATACATAATTTTTTGACACTATGATGCATGATTGAAAAATAATGGAGATTTCAATTGAATTTCTAATGTGATGACATTTTTTTGGTGTCAATTGTCTGTTGTACTCATTGAAAGTATTACTAAATTTGTCTCCAAGATTGATGCTTTCTGGTTATTTAAATTGATGTAACAAGTTTATATTCAATTTATCAGTGCACATTTGTTGTATCTGTGTGGTTGATTGATTGGCTCTTTCAAGAAAATATTAAATCCTTTTAATGGATCATAGTAATCAGGGAGATTCATTTGGATCATTAAGAAGAACTTGGTAGTCACAGTCTTGCATATTTATACAAGTTATAAACTAAAACATATGCCAAAAAATGAGTTTCTACCAAAAGAAATTATTCATTTAATATTTCATTTGACTCCGCATACTCAATAAGGCACTAGTCTCTGCATTTTTATCATTTAGTTTCATTCATTTTTTACATCTGTTAACTAAACATATTGGGTTTTAATTTTAATGTTATATAATTTATACCAAATTCTAGTTTTATTTGTCCACTCCCATCTACCATTGTGGGAAAAAAATTTCAAGAGAGATAAGCACAAGTCAAGTCTACCTCACTCATATAGGTACACCCGCCTAGGTCTAGCAGCACCTAAAGAGTAGAAGGCTCAATTCATTTGGACTTGTTTGTTACCCTGAAATATTGTGAAAGCTTGGCAACCTTTCGTGGTTCAAACTTGTGTTTTTGAGAGCTAATAGAGAGAAGGTGGGAGAGGGTTGGAGAGGGTTGGAGAAGGTGGGAGAGGGTGTGAGAGGGTGAGAGAGGGTGGGAAAGGGTTGGAGAGGGTGGTCCACAGCCTCTCCTCCTACTCCACTCTTTCCTTTATTCAGGTCTCTCTCTCTCTCAACCCTCTCCCTCCCTCCCCTCTCCCTGTTATGTATCTCTCTCTCAAACCTCTCCTCCTACCCCTCTCCTCTCTTGGGTCTCTCTCTCTAAACTTCTCCCTCCTACCGGCTCTCTCCCTCTCTTGGGTCTCTCTCTCTCTCTCCAACCCTCTCCTCCTACTGTTTCTCCCTCTCTTAGGTCTCTCTCTCAACCTCTCCCTCTAAAACTTCCTTTGTTGGGTCTCTCTCCTCAACCCCTCTCCTCCTACTTCCTTCTCCCCATTATCTCTCCCTCCACCTCTCCCTCCTTCTCCCTACTTCCGCTCCTCTTGTTCTCTCTCACCCTCTCTCCCAGGTCTCTCTCTCTCCCTCCTTCCTCCCCTCTTGGGTCTCTCTCTCCCTTCTCTCCCCCTCCACATATTATGCCTTAAAATCTTCACCTTAAATCCTCTACCCTCTACCACTCCTTCCCTTCCCTCCTTTATCTCTCTCTCTCCTCCCTTCCTCTCTCTCTCCATTATCTCTCCCTCTCTCAGTGTCCCTATATACAGGTGTCTCCCTCTTAGGTATCTCTCTCTCTCACTCCCTGGCTCTCTCCTAATTTGCCCAGCCAATCACTCTGCCTATAAATGTACCATCTAAAGCTTAAAAAAACTAAATTTATCATAACGCAAGCGCGTTATTAACTAGTAGATATATTTCCATTTTGGATTAAATAACACAAGCACATTTTTTATTGCACTAAAAATAGTAAACAATCACAATATACCCTTGATGTCAGCCTACATTCTACATATTCTCTTGGTTTTGCACGTGCTCTGACAAAAAGTAGCTTTTTGGTGATTGAGTGAAGTGTGCATGCATGATTTTGAGATTCCACCACCTTTTGAATGTTCTTTCCATCACCTTTGCATGAAATAGTAGAGTTTTCACGTTGAGAGGCATATAATATCAATTCAAGTTTTAATTACAATGATAATTGATATACAATTGAAATTTGGAGGGGAACAAGCTTTTGAAAAAGTCAAATTTTTGAGGAGTTTGAGGAAGGAAGAAGCAAAGGCTGCATAATTGGGTAGAACTCCTCCATTTGAAACTTTTCTTTTTTAGGTATGTGAAATATTTGTACATTTTCTTTCATTCTATTATCTCTTGCTTTCATTTTTGTTGTTTTGCTTATTCCATGTTGATCAAATTGTTTGTTTGTGATGCAATATCAGATTGCCAAGCCACTCAACAACATCATTTCTTTAGGGAACTTCCTTCCTAAATCAAATCAAGAGAAGATCAATTTATATGAACTTTTTCATATTCATCCAAAACTACTTTTTATTCAACCAAAATCCATTTATTTTATTTCAAGTTATAAGGCTATCAGTAGCCAATTCACCATCTCCATATAACAAACCATTTTCAGAATCAACTTTCAACTTTGTTCTTGTCATAAACAATACAACAATCACTCATCAACTCAAATTACCCCTTCAAGGAAAAAACAATAAAACACCTTTGTTCCTTAGACCTTCAATCAAAAATCATCCCAACCATTTAAGATATCTTTGCTCAAATCAACACATCCATCATCCTATCTTCACTTAAACCCTACTTGAAAACACCATTTTTTTGAATGAGAAAATTCAGAATTTTGTTCATGCAACAGTATCCCGACTTCTTATTTCTATTTACCCTTGCCACACACATCTTCACATTGAAAAGACACTAAATATGATCCATTCCACCGACCTACTAGCCCTACATTGGTGGAATGGCTAAGAATCACTTTTTAGACTCTCAAAACAATTCTAAGGAAACCACAGACCGAGACTTAGGAAACTAAGTTCAAATTCTTGATTATTTGAATTACAATTCCTACAACTTTCAAGAATGAAAGAAGTCTCTTTCCTTGATGAGAATCAAATCTTAGAATGCTTGAATCACTATGCAACTTGAAAACAAGAATAGAAAAGCTTTCCAAAATAACTGAGCAAAGGTTTTTTTATTGATTTTTATGGATTTTTGAGATACAAGATCTGCCTTTCTCGAGCTTACAATGCTTTTTAAAGGTGTCTAAATTAGTTGAAATAACTGCTTCTTCATCTTCATCAACCCATTCTTGCCCTTCCACAAAAAAGACTCTTCACCTTCCTGCTTTTGTGCAATATTACATTTTTACAATAATTGATAACTTTTGTTATAAAAAGCAACTTTTCAATAATATCACCTAGTGACCTATTTCATGGTGCAAATACATTGAAATTCATCATTTCATGACCTTTACTCATCATATTTACTTGAGCATTACAAATTGAACAAATTATCATTTTGAAGGAATTTCATGACCTAGGTGCTCCTGCACCAGTTTGTCATGTTACAACCTTACGTTGTCAATGGACTTTCTTTGTGTATGCTTCCAAAGCTTTCATTGAGTTATGCTTTCAAAGATTTCAATTAGTTAATTTGACAACTTAGCACTTTTTGCACAGGTAAAATTATTCTTCATGCTGAAGAAACGAACTGTTAAAAGGAAAAAACTAACAGATGATCAACTCCAAGCCTTGAGAGATAAAAAGAAAAAACAGATGAGGGAATATCGTGAAAATAAAAAATTGGGAACGATTGATGAAAACAATCCAGTTGTAGAGGAACCTCAACTGTAAAAAAGAGAAAAGAAATTGGCAGCACAAAGGGCATGAATGCAAAAGAGTCATGCTAGGGGAGATGTAGATACCATAGTTGGAGACACACCCTCTACCACAAGTGAATATGAAGGGACACCATTAAGCACAAGCGAAAATGGAGGGAGACCATCTACAACAAGTGAGTATGGTTGGACACCATCCACCACATATGAAGTTGAGAGTACATCATCACTCGAAGTTGATGAACAAGGTATGCCATCATCCCCATGTGAACCTCAAGGTATGTCTTCTATTCCACCCTCGATCAAAGGTACGCAATCTAGCCCACCTCAATTCAAGATTGATGAAATTGCTAATGTTGAGATGTATGTACCTAAGAGAACACCACCTAGAATTTTGCGTAGAAAGCCAAAGTTTTTGATTAATATTGATGAGGATATTTTGTAGCACATGGAAGGTAAGATTCCATAACACACTTGTAGAAGATATGCTGATAAGATTTGGAAAATGTTCTTTGAAAGGCTAAATGAGATTGCAAGATGTCAACTATTTGTTCAAATGATGTGGGGTTTAAAGTACAGAAACATCATGAAGACTCTTGGGTTGAGAACATCGAATGCATCAAGTGAAAACACTATTGTGAAGAATCTAATGGATGCTTATGACAATGTGGGTAAGACCTCACGCTCAAAGGATAGTAATGTCACCCGGCGTGTCATTACATTGACTTTGGTAAGCTATCAAACAAAGAGATCTCGCATCATTAAAAAGACAAGTGAACAAATGAGAATTAGTAGAATTTTTTATCAAAATCCATTCAAGGTGACAAAAGAATTGAAGGGCATCGATTCAAATGAATTATGGGCATTCTGGAGGCCTTACAAAAGATAAAAAGTTGTTGAAGCATTGAGAACACTAATTGAAAAGATTATTGGGAAGAATAGCTAAGGCCATCTCGAATCAAAGGGATGTCGCAAGAAGGAGAATCGGTAGTCGAAACCATGAGCCAAATCCAAAGCATTTTTTGGATACGACTCAAACCCAATTTTTTCATAAATTTCAAAATGCTTATCCTCAAATTAGTATTTCTCAAGGATTCTTTGAAATGCTTAAACCTTTTTATGTCAAGATAAATCACACACACACACTACTTGTTGCAGTAGACTACATATTGAATTCACTAACCATTATGATGTTTATCGTTCTATATGTTTAGATTTGCATACTAATGATGTTTTGTAGGATTGTGGCATAGAAGCCCCACCAAAATCTTCAAGAGAGTTCTTATCAAAAATTTTATGTCAAATAGAGGATGGCCAAATATTCTACATAAGAACATGCTTGGATGGTTCATGTGAGAGTTGTGGTGGCTTGCAACGAATGCAAGTATGTCAACATATGGAAAGCACATATGAGGTGGGGCATAAAATAGTGTATCAAAGGTGTGATTTGGTTGTTGAGAAGATTCCAGTGTATTATTTTATGTCCATTTTTCGTGAGAATCTAGTGTATGAGTATGCAAGGAATACCCATAGAGCTCGATGGCTGGACGTGCAATTCAAGCTATGCAAGGACACCTTTCCACTTGGAAACATAGTATCAGTGGTTGAATTTGTAGATAACTACACTCTATAGCCACAACATGAGGTGCAGTCATAGTATTACAACTCCACACAAGTTTTGATATTTGTGCAAATAACATTCATTCATGCAACTGATAGTACAGAGGACCAAAGGAAGGTATTGAGGGAGTATCACTTTTATATTAGTGATGATCCCACACATTCTCTAGAGTTTGTGCAAGGTTGCTTCCAAATGTTCTACATTCATTTGGATTAGAGGGGCATATCATACAGTCGGCATATAATATGGTCAGATAACTGTGCAGCATAGTTCAAGAATGCGCTCATGTTCTACTGGGTGTGCATGATGCATCTCACTACACGTGTTCAACATATGTGGAACTTTTGTGAGGCTGGGCATGGAAAGGGGGAGGATGATGGTGCGGGAGCATGCGTGAAAAGAGCATTAGCATGAGAAGAGTTAAAGTATAAAGATAGTGCACAGCTGAAAGATGCAAGATCAATCGTCAAATGGTGTAATGCTTTGATGGGTCCAGGTAATGAAGGTACATCTTCAGTTCATAGATTTTTTTGGTTGATGGATGATACTAACATTGCATCATATGAGGATTGTTGTACACTAACATGATCGAGTGAGTTGCACTCTTTCCTTAGCTCAAATGCAAGTTCATGGAGTATCAATACACGTAAGATGGGATGCTTTTGTTCTTCATGTACAATGCAAGCCTAGAATGATTGTGAGTTAGGGGAGTGGGTTGACAAATGGTTGAAAAGTTATCTTAGCCCACTTCACACGTATCGCCCTCCGATGGCATTGGAACTAACACAGATGGAATCATTAGTCGACTTTGACCATGTATCAGATCTAGTTCAACCAGGTAATATATCTACTTGCTTAGTATTTGAAATTCCATATTGTTATCTTACTTTGTACTATATTCATAATGTTGACTAATTTCAAGAGATATGCCACACATATAAATGCAGGGCATGTTTATGAAGTTATTGCAGATGAAGGCAATGAAGAGGGTACAAACTATTACTTGTGTCGTTATGTTGAGGCAAAAAAGAAATAGGAAGCCCCAATTATAGATGGAGAAAACATTGAATACCCTATAGGCTTAGTTGTTGTTACTGGAACATGGCTGAGAAGGTACCCACATAAGAGTGTTAAACATTGGTTGTTTGAGGAATTTGACACGCATTGTAAGATTCTTCATTACTCAAACCTTGTCATGGCATCCAATGTTCGTTTGACCAAATATGGGGGTAGACCTTTGAACAAGACCTTGTGGAAGGTCCGTGAGTCTGACCACAAGGCAATACTTGACACAATAAAGAGTAGAGCAGACTCGGATGGTTCATTGGATTAATTTGTAAGTATATGCACAACGATTCTTATTAATTTATACTTGTATCCACATCAATTTGGTTGATGCCAATGCTATCATCTTATTTTACTTTGTGTATCTGTATGTAACTAGGAAAACATTGATTGGTTTCCCCTTGCATAAAATGAAAATTTATGAGCCATCCAAGAGAATCTCAAGCATTAAAGCAATGCAACATCCTTATTTTGACGATCTTGACAAATCTCAATTATGATTTTAAGCCATTACAAAAGTGCGTGTGAAGCTTGGTGAGGCAATTTCAAGTTATTCAATTGAATTTAACCTTATCATGACCACCTATGACATAGACATTATAAGAGCATCTCGAATTTCAAGAAATTCTATTCATGAGAGGTGTTGTGTGCAATAGGTATCTTGGAACTCCCAGTGAAGATGTATGACCAAGACTAACTAAGTTGAGAGACTTCCATGCCTATCTATAAGTGCCTTCCATCTATTTTGGATGAGCTATTTCTTTTTATTCTTTTCCTTTGCGTATCTGTAACTAAACTAGTAAAAATTGATTGGTCCCTCCTTGCAGAAAATGCTGATTTTTGAGCCATCAAAGAGAATCTCATCCAAAAAAGTAATGAAACATCCTTATTTTGATGATCTTGACAAATCTCAATTCTGATTTGAACGAAATCTTGTAATAAAAGTTCTCTGTTCATAAATTTCTATGTTTTCTTTTAGTTTTGTTAGCTTTGTACCACCTGTACAGTAGATTTAGGCCTTGTCCTTTGTAGATTAAGATAATACAGAGAATTAGGTTTCTTTTGAGTCCATCTAGAAGAACATCCATTGAGTTTTTCCACTATTAGAGCACATTTTCTGAAATTCAGTTTGGAACCTTCAATTTGAGGTTTTGAGAGTCAAGTAAAGAAATAAAGCATACTCCACTGAATTAGGCTTGTAGATCAGTGGAGTAGGGTTATAGTAGGGTGTTTATGGTGCAGGAGCACCAAGGACAATCAGGACCACAAGGTGGTCAAGTGGTAAATTTTGATTTGTAGTCCATGAAGAATGTTGTAATAAGGTCACAAGGACCATTAGGAAGTGTTTTAAGTCAATTTGGGTTGGTAGGATATGAGGTTGCAATGTCATGTTAGCATGTTGTCAATTTGGTGTAATGAAGCCTTGAATGGCCTAAATGTGAAAATGTATGTAAATTCATAATGTAAGGGTCAAGATGATGTAATGAGGCCATCATAAGGTCACTAGTTTAGGTATGGAGTCATTTACATCAATATGTCAAAAGTTGCACATAACAATGTAATGTTGTCAAACCAAAAGTTGTCATTTTGCAAATACTTAGAAGTTGAAGGGTCACACTTGTAAAAGAAGTTGAAAAGTGGTTGTAGTCGGTTGAGGAGGTTGATATGCCTTCAAAAAGGCCTTGTGAACATTGTATGTTGTTGGCAATCATACTTTTGAAAGCAGGAGCACCAACTCCATCTTTTCAACACTTGAACCCTTGTGGTTTCTATTATTTGGTCATTTGATCATTTAGGGTGTTCTTAGATGGTTTGAGGTCATTCTATTTCATTTAATAAGGATTCAATACCATTTTTGTATGTATTAGGTCAATTGAGTCATGATGTAAAGAAGTTGATCAATAAGGGGATTCATGTGGTGAACCTTGTAATTTAAGTGTTTTAGGGTTATTTGTGTTAAATAAGGGCTTTACAGACCATTTATCATGTAATGTGAGTCTTAGGAAGGAGTCTTTAAAGAGTTGCATAAGAAATATTGAAAAATTACAAAATGCAAAAGTTGTAAAAACTGCCAAAAGCCAAAATTAGCAATTTTAGTGGAAGACAAAAAGTCAGAAGTTCAAAAGGAAAGCATATGCATTGGGGAAGATCAAGAGACATTGTAATTTCTATTTTAAGTCCATTCAAGGCTAATTATTCAATATAGAAATTTTGGTTAATGTTTGATTCAGAGTTTTCAACACTTTATTTCTGATTTTTCATTGTATTTCCTAATTTTACTGTATTTTCAAAGTTTCCTTCACCTGTACGGACCCATACATTCTTAGAAGGATTTCTCATTCATGTTTTCATGTAGTATTGTGAATTAGCTTCCATTTTCTTCCATTTAGGGCTTCCAATATTCATTTTGGAGGGAGAAATACTAATTTTTCTGTAGCAGCCCGTGTAACAAATTTATCACTGTTTTGTGATTAAAAAAATGTAATTTTTGTCTTCCCACCTACTGTAAAGCCATGTGACTCAGTGGGAAGACTTGCATGCATGTATATTAGGTGTGGAATGAAGTTTCTTGGCGAGGGGGAGTCTTTAAGTCTGAATTCTTACGATGCCTAGGCAGAAAATGTTAAGTTTCTATGTGAAAATGTTGGTTTCAAGTTGTCTTTTCATGGATTTGTGTTGGGATTGAGTTTAGGAAGGGTTGGAAGGTCTGAGCAGACCTAGGGCAACATGTTTTATGTTTTGGTTTTGTGTATTGTGGCTGTTTGAGTGAAGATCTTGAGAAACCCTAGATTTTAGGAGGGAAAATGAGGGTTTGTTGGAGCAGCAGGTTAGCAGACTTGTACAGAGTATTTGACCAGAAAATTTGTGGTTTTGAAGCACAATTTGTGACTATCTAGGAGATCTTGTTATGACAAGAAGTTTAAAGGTGGGTTTGTTTGTAAAATTGGGCTAGTTCTTGTAGCCCTTGAGCATGATACCTTGATGTTTCTTTAAGCTTTGGCAGATGAATCTTAGGTGGAAGCTTGGATCTATCTTCTTGATGAAGTATGAATGTTATTTGGATGATCAATGGATGTTTTTACAATTCTCTTTAAGGAATTGGTCTTTTAGTTGTTCAGTGGTGAATTGGAAGACTATAGTGCTGACCTTATGGAAGCTAGATTAGATATATGAACCTGAGTTGGTTTCTTGGTTCTTAAGTCTGAATTTGTATTCCTCCACCCTGCTCTGCATCAGTTGATATTCCTTCAAAAACATTCATTTATTTGAGAATTCATTTGGGAAGCTAAAGTGATAAAGCCCAAAAACATGGTTTGTATGGCTACTAGAGTAGACCTAGTTGAAAGGAGATAATTGTCAAGATAGATACTTGGGGTTTTGCAAATTACTTGGGACTAATCTAAATGTGTTTGTTGAAAGATTCCAATCCTTGTCTACATCAGTTTATTGTTTTGGTGGAGTCATTTTGTGTAGGGAAGTCAAGAATGCAAAGGTGGAGTTGCTGCTACAAAGCCAAAATCTGAGTTTTTCATCCAAAAATGGAGGTTTTATGCAGGGTATGGAAGAAATAATGAATGCATGTCTAGGGAAATGATTCTAAAATCATTTTTAGACATAATAAGGCATGATCCAAGTGTTGGCTGGAGTGTTTGAGGTTTCTTAGAGTGAAATACTTGAAACCCTCACTAATTTTTGTGATTTTCACCCTATAATCAAGGGTTTACAGATTATGTGTATTGTTGGGTGTTTTCCATCTTGAAACTTGTTTATTTGAGAGTTTTTACACATGGAAAAAGACTATTTGAGGTTTTTTGGTATTTTGGTGATGATTAAAGACTACTTTCTTTGTTAAAATGGCCTATTTGGGGTTGTTTAGAAGTAAAGAAGTTGGGACAAAAGATATGTGTTCCAAAATAAGTGTATCTAAAAATGATATATGTTTTTAATGGCCAAAATGGGTACCCTAAAATGTATTTATCCTGTAAAGATTCATTGTGGTTTGCATGTTACACCCAATTTAGTGTTTTAGCACTTACAAACAAATTTGGTCTTCTAGTGCAAACAATTGTGAAATATGATTAAACAGTGTTGTAAAGAGGTGTTTTATATTTTTTCATGTCAAAATAAAGATGAATAAAGTGTACCAAGGTATGGTAAAAGTTTCGAAGCAAGATTTGATGGTTAGGTGTCTTTTTGCCTTGTGAAAAGTTGCAAAGTCATGCAACTTTCGTTCTCCAACTCGTCTGACCAAATGGATTGTTCCAATGTGTCTGAATAAGCATGTTTATGCTAGGAATGGTCCTCTTTCACACTCAAACATGTGGAATCACTTCTAGCTACGTTCAACTGGATCGATCCCTTAAGGGACCAAAGGGCAAAATGGCTGCAAACTTCAGCATGAGGTTACTCAAACACAGTGAAGCTTAGAAACTTCTCGTCTGATCCTATGGGATCGTGTTGGACCCATCTACAATAAACTCTCTCAATTTTCATTATCTTAGAGTGGTTTTTTCATAGTGTCTAGTTTTTAGTTGATGGAAACAATGTCAAATGGAAGCAGTGGAAAGTTGCAAAGTGGTGCAACTTTCATTTTGCAACTCGTGTGACCAAACAGACTATTCCAATGCATCTAAATATACTTTTTTATGCTAGAAATGGTCCTCTTTCACACCCAAACATGTGGAATCACTTTCGAGCTACGTTCAGCGGATCGATCCTTAGGGTTTAAAAGGGAAAAATGGCTGCAATTTTAACATGAGGTTACTCCGGTTTCTTGTGATGTAGGCTTCTCATCTAATCCTTGGAGTTGCGTTGGGCCCTTCTCCAATAGCCTTTCTGGGTTTTGTTATCTTGGGTGAACATCGTAGTGTCCTGGTTTTCGGTTTATGGAAAAAGGAGTGTCAAATGGAAGCGGTGGAAAGTTGCAAAAGTGGTGCAATTTTTGTTACGCAACTCATGTGACAAATAAAATTTGTTCCAACTCATCTAAATAGGCATTTTCGCTATGTGATGCCTCTTTTAAACACCGAGAGATAAGCTCACGAGCTACATTCAACCAAATCGATCCCTTAGGGTCCAAAGAGCAAAATGGCTACAAACTTCAACATGAGGTTACTCGGACACCGTGATGCTTATAAAATTCTTGTCTAATCCTATGATATCATGTTGGGCCCTCTATAATAACATCTCCGTTTTTGTATCTCCAGTGGTTTTAAGTAGTGTCGGTTTAGGTTGATAGAAAAGTGTCAGAATAGAAGTAGTGAAAAGTTGCAAAGTGGTGCAACTTTAAGTTCTACAACTTTCGTGTGACCAAACAAGCTATTCAATGTCGTGTAAATAGGAATTTTTATTGCTAGGAATGGTTCTCTTTCACGCAAGCTTACGAATGCATTTCCGGTTATGTTCAGATGTCCCTGATCCTTAAGGGTCCAAAGGGAAAAATGGTTTGCAAACTTCAACATAGATCCTTGGACATCGTGATGCTTAGAAACTTCTTGTCCCATCCTATGGAATGCATTGGACCCTCTACAACCAACCTCTCTCGGTTTTGTTATCTTGGATTGTGGTTTTCAGTAGTGTCGGTTTTTAGGTTATGGAAAATTGTCAGAGGTAGTGGAAAGTTGCAATGCTCGTTGCATTTTTCGTTTTGTAACTTATTAATGACCAAGCGGACTTTTCAATATGTTTGAATAGGCATGTTTATGCTGAAGTGTATTCTCTTTCACACCCAAACATGGAATAAACTCTGAGCTACGTTGACGAATCGATCCCTTAAGGGTCCAAGGAAAAATGGCTGCAAACTGACATGAGGAGTTACTTTCGAACAGTGATGCTTATAAAATTCTTGTCTAATCCTATTGGATCATGTTAGGCCCCTCTACAATAACCTCTCTTAGTTTGTGTTATTTCAGAGTGGTTTTCCCGTGGTGTCCAGTTTTGAGTTGATGGAAAAAGTGTGGAAATGCAAGCGTGGAAAGTTGCAAAGGTGGTGCAATTTTGGATTACGCTTCGATGTGATCAGCTTATCTTGTTCCAACGTGTTCAAATGGCATTTTATACAGGCATGGTCTCTTTCACACCCGAAGCATGCAGAAATTTACTCACGAGCTACGTTCAAGCTGGATCGATCCTTAGAATTGTTCAAAGGGAAAAATGGATTTAAGCAACATGAAGTTACTTTCGGACACCGTGATGCTGAAAAATTCTTGTCTATCCTATGGGATGCAGTTAAGGCCTCTATAATAACCTCTCTTGGTTTTCATTATTTGAGTGGTTTTTCCGTGGTGTCCAATTTTGAGTTGATGGAAAAAGTGTCAAATGCAAGCAATGGAAAGTTGCAAGGTGGTGCAATTTTGTTTTACAACTTCGTGATGGCAGACTATTCCAGCATCTCAGTAGGCGTGTTTATGTAGACATGGTCTCTTTCACACCCAAACATCGAATGCGGCTCGAATACGTTCAACGGTCGATCCTTAACGATTTTGAGTCGAGTATGTTTGAAATAAGCCATTCCTCCTATTGTTCAGGCTATGTCTTGGTGATATGGGCCTAATGTAACTTAAATTTTAGTAGCTTTATATACAAATTCTATTGATGCTAAGGTTCAATTTGTATGATTTTGAAAAAAGAAGCCAACTGAGTAGAGTTATCAACATTATTTGTAAATCATAAGAATTTGTTTAGTACACTAGCCATTTTTATGCCTTCTTGTAGTCTCAAACATTATTTTTTATCATTATTACATTGATTTTCGAAGTGGCAGCTTAATATAGCTCCATAATACAAAATATGGTTCATGCTGATTTTCACGTGAATCAAATCACGTTGATGTGAAAAAAAACCATGAGACCATAGCTTGTGGTGCAGGAGCACCTAGGTCATGTAATGCCTTCAAAAGGCTAAGTTGTCAAAAATGTATTTAAGTCCATGTAATGCCAAAATTAAATGTAATCAAGGCAAGAAAAAGCACAAAGTGTAATATTGTCAAAATGCTAAATATGTAAAAGAGAGAAAAAGAAGGAATGTGAAGAGACAAAATAAGAAAATCAAGAAAATCAAGGAAGAGGACGAGTCATAGGTCGTTCAAGGAAGATCAAGAGGTAGTTGATGGTTGGAAACTTCTTTAAAAGCATTGTAAATGCCGAGCAAAGAGATCATTGTATTCTGAAAGAATTAAATTAACAAAGAGTTCCTTGTTTTAGCTTATTTTTTGTGTTTTTCAGTTGTTTCTTAACTTGTATGAATTGTGCAAGAGTTCAGGGTTCAAATTTAGATTGTTTCTAGTAGGTTGGGGAATCACCATTTTTTTGCATCCATTTGGGAAGGAATCCAATAAATTTAATGTTTCTTTGAGCATTCTTATTATGGCTCGGTTTGAAATCTTGTGCATTGAGTTTTGAGTCTTATAAGGAATTTCCACACTACTCCACCAATGTAGGTCAGGTAGATTGGTGGAGTAGGTTAGGGATAGGTTATTTTTTATGTTTTGATATTTGTGAGTGGAGGAAAAAGCAAGAATACCTTAATGGAGCTATTGCTACACAGGAAATTCTAAGTTTTCCATTCAAAATGAACAGTTTCCAACATGACAGTGGAGAAAGAACAAGTGCACGGGTTAGAAGATGTTTCTAAATGCCTTTTCAGATTTATTTTGGCATGTTCCAATGGTTGGCTAGAGGTTATTAGGTTTGCATGTAGCTTATACAGGAAACCCTCATTGATTTTTGAGTTTTTCACCCTATAAACAAGGGTTTGTCAATATACTGTCAAAAGGAGTCTTTTAATCCTTGAAAATGGATAAATTAGGAGTTTTGTGTTATGTCTAATGAATTTATTGAGGTTTTAAGTGTTTTGGGAATGTTTGAAGGGGGTCTTCTTTGGAAATCAGGCCTATTTTAGTAGCCTTTTTGACAGTGTTCAGACTAAAAATTGCTTATTTCTTCAATATAAGTTATTCTGAGTTTCTAATATGAGGAAATGGGCATTAAGAGGTCTCTAAAAGTGTTTTGGATCTTGGGTAAGTAAACTAGTGTGTTTGGTTTACCCGATTTAGGGCATGAATGTCTCATTGAGAAGTAGTGCCTTCACTGCTCAGAGAATAGAAGTTTGACCTAATAGTGATCGGTGAGTTGATTTTGGGATAATGTTGTCTAAGCGATGGTGTTAGGGATGTATGGAGTCTTAGACAGGGTTTAGAAGTGAGATATGTTGTTTTGAAAATTGGACAGTGAGGAGACTTGGTGTAAAATAATACATGAAATTGTAAGTTCAGTCAGAACAAAGTTAAGAGAGCAAGTTCCTGATTTGTATCAGTTGTAATAATGATGTTCACAGTGCTCGATGGTTTGGTAAAATTCTGAAATCCAATTGTAATGATGGATTGACTATTTGGGACAAGTTGAATGAATTGATTGAATGGAAGAGTGCCTTGTTGAAAATGGTGTTTTTGAAATGCATGTTGATCTAATTGATTGAATCTAAGTTTTCTAAAATGGTTTTTTTCTTTGAATGAGTCAATTGGAATATAGATTTTTGGAAGGATGAATGATGAATGATAAGAGAATTTGAGTGGATGAAAAGTATATTTTTGATGAAATTTTGAAATTTTGTTTTATCTTCTCGAAGATGAGTTTGGGACAAGAGTGCCTTGATTTGTTGAGTGGTTTGGCAATCTTTGTATTGCATCAGCTTGTTGCTTACTATTATGCTTTGATAGATTTTTTCCAAGCATCCATAGCTTGTTCGAAAGCACCTGTTTTAGGCTTTTAGCCATAGCAGCAAGGCAATGAAGCTTGTTTGATAAAATTATTTGATAGACATGTATGAAATGTGTTAGCATAGACAAGAAGCTGATGAACTCTTGAAAAAATGCCTCCAAAGAAATGTGGTTTCATGGTGATGGAATGGCATGACGGTGCATTGAGCAATGCTATGGATTGTCATGTCATTCCATCCGGCATTGAGACCACATTTCTTTGAGCTTTCAAATAGTTCACTGCCTTTTCTATACTTATCGATTAATAGTATGCTTTGATAGATTTTCCAAGCATCCATGGCTTTATGGAAGCACCTATTTTAGGATTTTAGCCATAGCAACAAGGAAGTGTGAACTGTTGTCGTAACGGTAAACGTAATGCGATAAATGTAGTAGCATAGACAAGGCAACAAAATTTGTTTGAAAAAATGCCTCAAGAAATGTGGTCTCATGGTGATGGAATGCCATGACAGTACAACAATTTGATTTTTCATGGCATTCCACCATGAGACCACATTTCTTTGAGGCGGCTTTTCCAAGCTGATTCATTCCTTGTCTATGTTATTACTTACTATTATGCTATGATATATTTTTTTCCTAAGCATCCATAGCTTGTTTGAAAGCACTGTTTTTAGGCTTTTTAGCCATAGCGGCAAGGAAATGGCCCCGTTTGATAAATGCTTTGATAGACATGTATGAAAAATGTGTTAGCATAGACGAAGGCGGTAGAACTCTTTGAAAAAATGCCTCAAAGAGTTCATGCCTTGTCTATATTGCCTATGCTTTGATAGATTTTCCCAAAGCATCCGCCAAGCTTGTTAAAGCACTTGTTTTAGGCTTTCAACCACTTAGCAACAAAGGGAAACACTTGAACTATTTGACAAAAATGCTTTAGTAGACATGTATCAAAAATGTGGTAGTATAGACAAGGCAATGAACTGTTTGAAAAAATGCCTCAAAGAAATGTGGTCTCATAGAATGTCATGACAAGCAAATGCAATTGGGAGTTGCTCCTAGTTATTAGCTATGCAATGTGAAGTAATTGCATAGCTGCTTGGAGTTGACTTTGTAAAAACTATATTGTAGTGAAATTTTGTCATCTATCAACATCTAGTTATTAGTTATGAAATGTGAAGTAATGCTTTGATTTTTGAAAAGATGTGCAATGCAATGTAATCTAGCGTTATGAATATAAACACAAAATCTTTACCTAAGTACCCGATTCGGTTTTGGAGTTCGAGTTTAGGTTAGAGAACCGGTTAAACCGATTCAGGAATTTTTTGGGAGTTGGGTTGAATAATACAAAAACATATAAAAATAAGAAATATATACATATTTGTAGCAGTAATCAAGTTCAGAATACAACACCATATTAATAGTCAAATAACATAGCAAAAATACACCACCACTTTCATAGTGAAATATTAAAATATTAGTGATCTACTCGAATGTCATGATACAAAATTATAAATTAAAGTTCAAACATAAAAATGTAAAGTGTTTACAATCAGCCATTATTGATCATTGATCAATCTGAAAAGTGTGAACATTTTTCTGTGTGGAAGGAAAACAAGAAAACAGTGTTACATAATTATTTACATTGTAAAAGAGCCAAAACCTTTTTCTTGCATATCGTAGAAGAATCTCAGTGATTTTTTGGGTGTCCTTTCCTTGGAACGGAACTATCCTGAGCCATGAATGATTGACCAGGAACTGTGAGAAAGAAATAAGATAAATCATGCAACTTACATTGCAATTTATTTCCTTGGGAAAAAGGGTAAAGTTTGCTTTTTAGGGAGAATCTCCTTTAGAGTTTGAACGCATTGATAATTTTCAAGATAGACTTAGCCAAATATGTCATCTAGGTTTGAAGCTTTTAGGTAAAATGTTTGCTTCTTAATATTTTGTTCAAAATTCAAGATGCAGGCTCTCCTCCCTTAGGGAAGAGAAGGTCTATCAAACCTAACACTCTTATGCAACACTTCTTAAGTTCTTGTTGATCGCATTATTAGATCTTGAGAAGTTTCAAAATAGGCATGGTTATATAAATTCTCATCTCGGGGACTATCATTGCATCAAATTAAGAATTTTCAATCCTTTATGGTCTAGACAAGAGAAGTATGGAGTAGTGTACCAATGCTAAAGTATTATTGTGAATCTCTTTGCTATGAGTGGTTCAAAAATGAGGAATCTGTCTTTTGCACCAAATGAGAAATATTCATAATATGTGCTAGGAAGGAATAAGTCCATAAAAGATGGTATGCAGAAGCGAGAATTGCGAGCTTAAACTGGATTTGACTTCCACACAGAAATTTTCACACTTTTCGATGTTCACACGTAAGTCATAAAGTATATGTGCATAAGTTGTAAAGTATACACTTGAATACATGTAACTCATATCTATTGAACCATGAATTTATAATGCAAATATGGACACCATCGATAAAAAATATTTGTATTAAAAGCAAATAGCCATGTACACATACATCAATATATGTCGATATAAGTATAAAATATAGTTACAAAATAGCCATATAGGCTTATGAAAATGCCATATAGGCATACAATCTCAAATATATCTAATACAAAATATGTACAAAATTGCCATGTAGGCATACAACAAAGGGCTCTGCATTCAAAATTCATTTCTCTCCATGCTCTGGTTCAAATACAATTTTCTTTCCCTTTGTTGGGCGATCCAATGGCGATAAGTCTGTCACCCATTTCTACTATGCTCGAGGAGTGCTCTGCTACTCCTCCTGGTGTTTAGCTCCTGGTGAAGTTTTAGCACAATAGAAGTAAAGACATTCAATATATAGAATTACATTATAAAAATTGATATATTTAACAAAATAATCACTTACGGCCATTTCACGATCACTCTCCTCGATGGAAATATTTGCACGCCGATGTTGAGGTGTACTCAAGCCCTGTATAAACCATCCGAATATGAATTAAAGTACAAATCAATAATGGTTTGATTTTTCACTAGAACTAGTTCATCTATAACAACAAATGTAAATTGAAATTTAGTAATTTGCCTCATACCTCCCCTATCAGAGCCATTGAGGATTGTATAGCGGAGGAAACACCAATATCCATTTCCCTCGTAACATTTGGCGGTATTTCTGTCACCAACATTTGAAAATAAAACAATAAATTATTCAATCACAAAAAAGTTACAATAGCGATCCACGTGATGACTTATAATGTATGAGATCTAATGAACAAAACTTTGAGTACAAGTATTAAACTATATATTTATGATTATTAGTTATCAAATTTGAAGTAATGCTTTGAGTTTGAATGATGTGTAATGCAACATAACCAACAATATGATTATAAACTACACAAATCTACTAAACTTAGAATTCATTAGTTAAGTTCTCTTTATTCTATATTAGCTCTGTGAACGTTTGATCAAATCTACTAGCACTAGGAGGTGTTTCCTTGAAACCTTCAACATTACCCTGTTCAACATCCAAAATCACATATTAAAATACCATTTGTAAAATAATGCTATTAACATGTAATAAATTTATAATTGTTTACTAGTTACATACCCCACTGATAGGTGTACTACAAAAATAAGTAGGTAGATGTTTGGTGTATCCAGTCTCTCCACTGTGACCCTACAATTTTATTAAAATAATAAAACTAAATTAGTTAATCTTGCATTTCACAATCAAAATTTAATAAATTAAATTCAATGAACATGCTGAATTTTACCTGAGTGTCAATGCCATATGCATCATGCAAAATCTTAGCTATCCTCTCCATCCCCGTAGATGCATATGGATCAAGCTACGTAGTAGCGTATGGATCTTGCATAGCACCCTCTTGAGTGTCGGTAGGGTCATATGAACAAGTCACCCCACAAGATTGACACACATGGGTTCCAAGGCCACCACTTGAAGAAGACTCCCTAGATGGCGTTGTGCAATAGGGCTAGTGTGATGGATGACACTTTCTGGTTCAAAGTTGTGATACTTTGCCAGTAATATCTATGTCGGCCTCTCCTTAACAACAAACATCACAATCTTCTCCGCGAGGCTAAGCGAGAGATGGAATCTCCCTGCCAGCGTGGGATGGGCGTGCAGAGACTATCTGAGCTGACCCCCACCTCCCTAGAACTCCCTCATATCAAAATAATTTGGGATTTGGTTCAATACAAACTCATTGTATAGTTTCCTAAGAAAATATTGGGGGAATTCACAATTATTGCACAATGGGTAATCAAAGACCATATACCATCTTTCATAAAGATGGTTCTTAATCTCTTGGTGGTGGCACCAATGAATAGGAAACCTCTTTGCATTGAGGGTAAGATTTTGATTTGTTTTAGGGTCAATGAATAGAGAGCACAAATCACCTTTAGTAATTTTTAAATCTTTTACTTGTTTATATGATAATTTTTCTGCATAATATGCCCCGGTTGTCTGCCTCCTATCTTGCCATCCAGATATTTGTTGGGTGATTGCATCTACATTTTTTAACATGTCTTTCAATGAATTTGCTAGAAGCATTATTTATGTGGTTGAAGCATTTGGATCACTCAACCTACTGATAAGATCCTCAAGTTGTTTTCTATTGTTCTCAATTTCACTCAAATTTTCTTGAGTGCTAGGAGGGAATTGAGAGAATGGTGGGGGAGGTTGATTTTGTTGAGGATTTTGTTGTTGAGGGATTTTCCTCCTCTTCTTGTTGAGGATTTTCAGGATTTCCTACAAATTTTTTTTAAAAATCAAATCTAACCTAAAACAAACAAAATCAATTTCAAACTAACAAATTCAAAACAAATAGCAAACAATACTTACCTCCGCATCTCTTCATCGTCGTGGCACCATATTTGCAAAGAAAATCCAACTCTTGTTGATGAAATTTGTAGAAATCCTTCCTCCTAGAACACGAGTGCAAAAGTGAAGGTTTTTGGCTAGGGGAAGAGCTGAGAAACAATAAAAAGCAAATGATATATATTTCACTTTTTTTTTCTTTTAAAATCACATAATGTGAGCGCGTTATAACGCTCTCGCGTTATCTCTTTTCAATTTTTTTTTCTCATTTGGCCACAAAAGTGCAACCAACTTCATGCACCCACCCAGGTATAAATAAGTGGTTTTCCCCTTATTTTACATCTTCTCCTACACTCCTAATTCACAAGCATTCAAGCATTCATCAAGTCACTCACAAGCATTCAAGCAAATCAAGCATTATCAAGTCAATTCATTGGAGCATTTCATTGCATATCTTCAGATTTCTACACCAAAGGTGTGGTAAGTTTATGAAATTTGCATGTTATCTATTTGTCATACTCTTTTAATTTCATTTCATTGTTTAGGGTTTGATTACCAAAGTGAGGGTTGACTAAGGAAAACCCTTATTCTCTAACCCTCAACCATTTTTCCCCTTTTTCATGTGTGTTTGCAAACTTTTGTATGTACATTTATCAAGCAATTAGGTGTTGAAAGGTGGTCAACAAGTCTACAAGGTCAATCAAGTCAACATAACCATAGTTCAAGCTTGGAGAGGCTTTCTACCCTATTTTCTACAGAATCAAGTGCAAACACCTGTTAGAAAAGAAAGTGTAGACCCAAGGCTATAATATTTTGTCTTGAATTTCTTGAGACTTGTAGGAGGACTAAGTCGCCACTAGTGGTGGATTAGTCCCACTTCCAGGCCTAAAAATTTATTTTGATATTTCTGGATACCCATTTGGTAGATTCGCATTTCAACAAAGTTTCTTGAAATTGAGACTAAGTCGTCCAGCCTGGCGTAAGTGTTCCAATCAACATTTTCAGTTAATTTTTCAAGATTCCAAAATCTTCCAGCATCAAGCTTTAGATTATAGGTGCACCTCTTTCATTATGTTATGTTATGTCATCATTTAGTTGCGGGTATGTGCAGGATTATGATGGGCCAAAAAGTGGCAATATGATGGGTATGTGTAGGCTATGTGGCTGATGACTTTTTTTTACCCAAAATTGATGAAACAAAAAGGGTTTTTAAAGGAGATTCTTAGCTTTCCACCAATATAAATTATTCTTTACTTTGAATTTAATAAATAATTATTATTCATCTTCTATTTGAATTACAACTAAAGTCCTTATTGATAGGCTAATTGAAAAACATCTATAGCTTTCAAACGGTATCACATTTTTTGAATCCAAAACATGTGTCACATTCTATGCTTTGCATATTATAGGATTAGAAAAAGAAGATTTTTTTCATGAAGTTTTGAGCAAGTTAAGGTGGTTAGACATACAAGTTTTATATTTTTTTAAATTTTTTAATAAAAAAATCATAATTAATTATTTACTTGGAAAAAATACTTGGAAAAAAATTACAAAAAAATATGCATCACATCGATACATGAGTCCTCTACTTATATCTAAAATATTATAAAAAAAATTATCATTTTATTGTGGTTAGGGTGGTCAGACAGACACCTACTTCTTATTTTTTCCCTGAAATTTAAGTACTATTGCATTAAAATTTCAAATTTTCACCAAATACATTTTTTTGTTTTTTAAATAAACCTAGTAGTTTAGAAACTACATTCAATTTGCTATATATTCTATTCTTACATATTTTTTAAATAATATAGATAAATTATTCAAATTTTTATATCAAGTTTCATAACTTTGATTTTTCTGATTTTTTTGCCACTTAAGGGTCTGTTTTTTCCATGATGATCCTACAAATAACCTTGCATTTTTAGGAATTTCTGCATATCACACTATGTTTTCCAGCACTTTACATTTTCTAAGTTTTGCATCATTAGAACATTTCAATTTCAGATCAGAGCATTAGAACATCTCAATTAGGCATAATACATCTCATTTTCATTAACTTTGAGTGTAAACCCTTGCATTTTGGACCCCATTAAATTGCCTTTCTCCTTTTAGGTGAAATACCCTGGGAGGAGCAAAGCATTGTGAGGGAAACCCAAAATCATCGTTTGCACACATAAGTCCAAAAAAAGACTTTTTGGTCTCTCAAAAAAATCAATTTTGATCTCATTCCTCCATCCTTTCCTAAGAAAATGTCATCTATCAAATCCATTTGAATCATAGAGGTCACATTATGCACCATTGACATGTGCCACTTGGTGGAATCTCATGGATTCAAATCTCTCAATCAATTCCAACCTATGATCTTCAAATCCAATATTTATCATTGATCATCCCTATCAAAAATTTATAAATAACACTTCTTATAGGCTATTTACATATAATTCTTGAAAGAAAAGTTATGTTTCCTAAATGCGAAACCAACATATCTTCAATTACACATCTAAGTCTTGAGCATATCCACAATCACAATGTGCCCCTAGAGGTATTGAGAGGCTTCATTCAAGATCTTTCATTTTGAGTGTAATTACCTCTTTGATTCAATTGAAAGTGCAAATGAATATAAGATAAAGACACAATTTCTTGTTCTCGAGTCATATATATTTATACTTTGTTCTCTATTTTCCCTAATTATGATATAACACACAATTAAAATTAAATATTTATTGTAAGAACAAAGACTACCACATTAGTTTAATATCACTAATAAAAAAGATAGAAACAAAGATGATAACAAATGTTTTTCATTTTCCCTTTTTTTTTAATGGAGGTCATCCATAAATTATTTGTAGCTACTCGATATAGGAGCACACGCCTTCTTGGGCTAAAAATCTTCGGCTAAGAACCAAGGACTAAGGGGTATCCATTCCACCAAATTAACCTGAGGCATGATCCCAACCTCATCCCTTTTTCAGTATCAGATCCTTGCACTCAACAAGACTTGATCCCTAGTGGGATCATTTAGAACCTTTCAACTTAACCAGTAGACCAAGGGCCCATTGAGATTTTCCCTAAATTTAATCTTGGATTACTATTTAAATGATAATGAAACTTACATTTCGCCCAATAAGGGGTCAGACAGAGCAATCAACATGGTATGTAAGATTAATTGGAAAATATGGTGAGATGTCAAGACTGACATAGGCATAATTAGTAGTTATGCTTGTATTAGTGGTGGATTTGGTGATGTGATGGTTGGAAACGTGGGATGTTAATTGATGTTTAACCCTCCATTGTTTAACTTTGTGTGTTAGTGTTGTGGGATTAATGGTGTTAGGTGGAGCTATGGCAATATTTGGGGGAATGGTGGGGGACCAGATAGAGGGACGGGGAAATAATTGTTGAGGTGAGTAGTGAGTTTCTTGCTGGGGGAAAAGAAAAAAAATGACCATTTAACCAACCTTCTCTACATTACCCATATCTATTGTGGTTATTTTGAAGATTTGTAAGTTGTATTTTTGTATGGTTAAATCCAATGTTATTTTGATAGAGATATGTGTATAATTTCTTCTTGTAACAAGCAATCAATGTCTCATGGTACATCCACATTGCTATTGAATTTCACAATCACATACAATGAAAAATCTAGCGGTTGAGTACTTTGATGATAGACTATATTCTTTATAGTATAAAGTGTTCCATTAACTAGGCCAAAATGTACCAAAAAATTACACATAACACTATTTAGGTTCCAACACACATTGAAAATACTATGTCCAAATGATCATTGTTAACACAAAATGATTTTATGTGTAAAGTATATACAAACACACTATGTTTAACTAGTGCAATAAACAAAGTGTAAATACTTGTTATGTAGCTTCTAATTTACTACTTATGAAATAAGCATGAACAATATGATAGGTCTTGTATTAACATAAAAAAAGTTTTATTGTACAATATTAAAAGACACTATACAATATAAAACAATGAATTACATATACTTCTTAGTAAAATTGATAATAAATCCTTAAAAATATAAGCACCATTAGTTCCTAATTGTTTAGGAAGAACTATAAGAATGTGAGGCCCACCTTCTAGTGGTAGTTTTATAGGCTTATTATTTAGATCATTTTGTCATCACATGTCGATGATGTTAGGTCTATTATTTTACTATGGATCTTTGATCTTTAGTGTCTAGTAAGACCCATGACATATGTATGTTAGTGTAACACCATAAATATGCAATCTTAAATTCTATCTCATACATCCTCATGAAGTTAGTTTAAAGCAATCAAATAAAAATGCATTCCTATGAAATAATCCATTATGCTTCATAAACAGAATAACAAAACAAACTGATTGAAAGCCTAAAAAACATAGTGAATACCTATTCCATAGTGGATTGGTGTCACTTTGATGTGAAAAGTGACCCTTTCCCAATCCTTTGACAAGCCAATGATGAAGATATTATGCTCTGAAGTAGAAAAAATTAGCTCTCAATGTGGAGAGAGTAACTTTGCTCTAAGTTGTGGATGATAAAAATGAAGGATAACCTCTCTATTTATAGAAGAATTTGATGAGAGAAGAGGCAAAAGGGATGAATGTGGGATAAAAAACAAACCAATAGGAAGAAGCCACTTGTCACCATGTGAATGGGCCAAGGATGTGCATATTTTGATGAATGTGCCCATAAATGTGCAATTAGTTTGAAATTTGAAATTAGTGAAATGACAAGGTGGAGGGAGAGTCAAATGGAGTTATGGCCACTTGGCTCAAGGAAAAAGGACTTGTAAGATGAAATAAATGCCTTGTTGGAAGGACACATCTCATTTGGAGGGAGATTTGAAATGGAGGAATATTCCACTTTTATGCGTTGTTGAGAGAAAATGAAGATTTAATAAATTAATTAAATTGATTTATTTGTGCAAGTGGGAAAAGCTAGAGGATGTGACATGGATTAGATTAGATTTAATCATGATTTGATTAAATAAGAGGAGGTTATGGATTAAAATAAATCAAAAGGAGATGAAAATGATTTAGACTTAGTTAAATAAATATTTTGATTTATTTAGCTAAAGGGGATGATGATAGTGTTAAAGATGGATTTATTTAAATTAAATGGAGGACTTTAGAGATTAATCAAATAAACTTGATTTATTTAATGAATGGACGAACACGACTTAATTAAATGCATGATGCCAATTTTGCATGTCTACATTTTGCCCCTCTTTGAAGCAATGTACTTGCTACGTTGGTTCAAAGAATAAACAATTATTCCACAATCAACAACCATTCAACAATACCAATTATAAGAACAACAATTTAAACCATTTTAAACTTACCACAATCAAAATTCAAAAAAATTATAATTTTTTTCGGTTGCCCCAATGGAATGAAGTATACTGGTACATTTCCCTCTCAAGAGATCAAGTGAAAAGATTCGATTTGAGGGTTGCTCTTGTGACAAAGAGGTTCAAGATGGACGTATGTATGGTTATGATGATGATGCACATGAGATGGTTTTAAGATGCTTAGAATAACCAATCTATATTATCCTAAACAACTTAAATAATGATATATTGCATTTGAGATGGATGATGTGATGATGCCTATATGATTATGCAATGGATGTTTTATGAAAATGTATGGTTTATGAGATGCTTAGACTAACAGATCTATATTATGATGATAAACATGTATGTGAGATGATTTATATGATATGATGTGATATGCAATATGTTGATGGTTTGTGGATGCAAGATGGATGCATTGGTGATGATGATTACTTGATCATGACATGATGTTAGCGCAGAAAAGAAGAAAGAAGAAATGAGGTGATGACAAGAGGATCCAACAAGTCCATGATCTATCAGACTTTATTAGAGATGATGATGAGAGATGGATGATTTGCTTATTAGGAATTGGGATTTTAAAAGGGCCACTTACCTTATCTTTGATAACACACATAAGCACAATGCATCAAGGTATAAAGAACTAGGATGGCATTGCACTTAGTGTGATGGACTTTGAATCAACAATCAGATAGGAGTACTCCTATTCACACCTGATGTACGAAACCTTATTCAAAATGTAGTTTAGATATTCCAAACACCTCGAACCAAAACATAGAAAGGAAACCTTCCTATGTGGTCAACAAGATGCCTAAAACATCCTCCCTATGCCAAAATAAAGCACGTATGATCGAGGTTATATTACAAGAACATCCAACAAGCGCAACAGATAAAAAGATAATGATAATTTCCCATTCCTATCTCTCTAAATCCTTTTGTTCGGGATATCATCAAGAGGTCCTTGGAATGAGCACAATAAGATAAATCAATAGACCAAGATAAAGCAAACAAACAAGCTAATGTTCTTCAATACCGCTAGCCAAGACTAAACTACGGTGATGCCTAATGTTGATGTCCATTGTACAAAGGATGGATCCTAGGACATGACGATATCAGATGATTTGATATGGGACTGATTGGATGATAGGCTATTGATACAAAAGTTGACTAACTTGTTTACATATTGACCTAGACTTAAGATTTTGACATTTTAAGTTTTCACTTTTGAACTGCTAGAATTGTTTCTGATTGTTTCACCAAAAGTTTGGGGATGATGATTAATTTATTGTGAGTGATTTTTATTATGGGTGAAAGCAAGATGAGACAAATGATTTTTTTCAAATATTTGAATGTTTTTGATGTTTTGAGGTTGTTTTTGGTATTTTCAAGATTTTACAAATGTTTTGATTTTCAATTTTCAAATGTTTTGGGATTTTCTAAGATTTTGACCAAGAGACTAACCTAAGGACCTATCCTAGGGGCCTTGGGGGCTGATCAACTAGATTAACCTTGCCTACATTATACACACATAGACCATGTAGTTCGACTGACACATACTTGATTATTGATCTGAGATATGAACAAATGGACTGTCAGTTTATTATGATGGAATCCTAGAGGACTAACCTAAGTGTCTTGGGGGATGATCAAGGATCACCCTTTCCTACGTTCAAGGCTTAGAGACTCATAGTTCAACAAGACAACTCCGTTTTTTATTTTTTCTGACTAACTTTTTTACTTGTTTTTTGGATATTGATATGTTGTTAATGTTTTTGGATTTTCTTGGTTTTTTGAATGTTTTTGGATTTTGATATGTTTTGAATGTTTTTGGATTTTTTGCATGATTTTGACGTTTTGGATATGGATATGATATCAGTGATTTGTTTGGGATTTTTGTTGAAAACCAAGCTAAGGTTGATGGATCAGATCAATGGATTGATGATGATAACATTGTTGAGAATACACAACAATGCAAAGATAGTGTTAAGCAACACAAGGATTAGGATGGATATCCCAAGATGATAAGGGATTGATTGGATTTGATTGATCGAGATTTTGAAGCTTGATTTGGAATAGAATTGGTTTGAATGATTTGATGTGAGGTTGAAGCACACGTTAGATGCAATTGAAATTGATTGTTTGGATTGAATTTTGATGAAATATGAAGCTTGATAATGGAATGTCTTATTGTCAAAATGTGCCATGGGATAGTGATTTGGATTTTGGTTACAAATGCTTAACCCATTTGATTAAACCTTTTCCAATATTTGGATCACCACATAAGTTGGAGGATATAGATCAATATTTACTTCTGAAGCAAAATGTAAATATTTTCCCCTAGTGTCTAGCAATGCACATAATGCCATGGGTGGATGCTTGGATAGGTGTACGAATGGATGGATATGGATTATCTTGCAATAAGATAAGGTGTTCGAATAGAGGATGCTCATTGGATAATGCTTCATGGCTCAGATAATGCTGGGTAGGACAATAAAAATGACTCATGTCAAGATGTCTACCATAAGCAAGTGTAAAGTGTGCACCAAACTTTTACCAAGATCAAGATAATTTGGACTATGGATGTAGATGAATGAAAAATGGATTGGATCAATGGTTTAGGGATGAATGGATTCATTATGGATAAGATGGACGGAATGTTGGATTTATTATGGATGAGTTGAGATGCTTTCACCTGAATTAGTGCACGAAGATGCTCAATTCTACACATGACGCCTGTTTTCTAGGTTTTCATCATGGTACCTATCCAAGCACCGCCCATGCAATTTTCACTAGAGGATGATTTTTTTCTTTACTGTTTTCAATTCTCTTTCATATTTTTTGATATTTTTTGTATTTTTCTAAAAGATTTCAAGCTCATGTTGAACCACCTTGTGGTGTTGATGTAGATGATTTTTTCATAATGTGCCATCGGTATCCTTCTTGAAGAAGCTTCTTTGCCAAGATACGTGCACTTGAATACAACTTTTGAGATTCTTGATCTACTTTGGTGATACTGGAGTTAACTCTATCTTTGTGTGCACATCGTGATAGAGTACCTTTTGAATCCTTATGATGAAGGGTGGCTACTAATACATGGTCAATGTGAGAATTGGATATCATGCATGGAAGCGTGGATGGAGTGTGTTTAGGAATAAAAGATGGATTGGTTGATAGTTTGGAATCTTTGACTCTCCAAACTTGGGAAGATGAGCAATGATGGGTGGATACGAAAGTGTGCATGAAATTAGGACCAATTGCTTGATCTACTTTGTACGTCACTTGAGAAGCCTTGTTTTTCCTTTGTGGACATCTTTGATGGATACTTTTCCCCTTTTTATTTTTCCCCATAGTTTCTTTGACTAATGGAGTTTGATAGGGATAATCTTTCTTTGTATTTTTTGGTATCCATGTGCCTATGATTTGTGCATTATGCTCCTTATCTTCTTTTTCTTTGATAACGTTCTTTGTGCTTTGATTCAAATATTTCTTTTGAAGTTGGTCCCCATTCATGGATGGGGTGATAGGTGGATGAAGATTCATGATGTGGCTAGTTGTAGTATTGACATCGGTTTCATCATAAGGATTCTTTGTGCTCCCTATGTTGATGTTTTCTTGAGACAAAGTTGCCCCCAGTATGGTGGTAGTAGCAGCTTTGTTCCTTGATTCTGCTTGTTTTGAGATGTCTTGTTCAGTACGTATTCTTTGATAAATGACCACTACAGATGACATGATTTCAATTTGCTGCTCTGCTAACTCTGGAATACCATATTCTATCTAACTTGTTTCCTTGAGTGGATAATGTTGGATATCCTTATACATGATGTCCCTAGTCTAAATTTGGGATATATCTTATCCTAATGTTGAAAACTTTGTTTGAATGTAGGAATCAATAACCTGCTTGTTTTTTGTAATAATATCAGGAATAAAGGAATCCTATTCTGAATGCAGATCATCTACATGTCCATCCAAAGAAAGCATCTCATGGGTAAATGGAGGAGTATGTGTTATGTGGATATGATCATCTTGTATAGATAGGTGAGTATCCATTAGATCATTGTAGTATCTTGGAGATATGAATTCTTGATCTTGATTAATTTTGGGATTGCTTTTAACATGCTTTGGATCAAGTTCTTGACATGGGTTAGTTTTAAAGGATGGATTGCTTACAAAGGGTTCTTGGACATCATCATTAGTCATGGTAAGTGGTTCAATATCCTCTTGATCTTTGAGTGGACTTGGATCAAGTGTCGAGTTGAGGATTCACTACAACAAATCCCTATGATTTGCTCTACTTTTTGCTCTATTTTTTGCTTCCACCCATTGTTTTAATGTATTTTTTAGAAATTTTTTGAAAACGCCAGTGCTATTTATCGAGATGGGACAATTTTTGGCATTTATTGCACCGATCAGTACAATTATGTGCTAATTTAGGCGCTAATTAGTGTCCAGAGTAATGTTGTCTTTAGTGTTGATATTAGCTTTGAGTGTAATGCCTCTTTTGGCTTTGACTTTAGCTTCACATTTAGCTTCAAGTTTAGCATTGGTTTAGACATCCCTATGTTGAAGAGACTTATTTATATGTCTCATCGATGATGTAAAATAGTGAAATGTCAATAAGATACAAGCATATCAAGGAGAGAATTGCTTATGTCACATCGACAAGGTATATCTACAAGTGCTCAGCAAAACACAACTCTTGGATATAACAAAGTAATGTTGATGAGACATTGAGATATCAGTAAGACAAATAATATTATCTCATCGACACTCTTCAAGTAATGATCAAAATAATACACCACTATACCACCAGACAGGTAAGCATTTTTTATGAGGTAGAGCGGTATACACCACAATCCTGTAGCAAGAATCCTTGAGCAAGGCGGTAGTGTGGTAAACAATAGAAGGGAAGGGAAAAACACCGCTATACCACAACGATAATCACAAGTCTCCCCAACATGGTAGAGTTACACCAATATATAAAGAAATACTACCAAAGGAAAATATCGATAAGAAAGTGGCATATCGGCAAGAGATATTAACTTATCTCATCGACAATGGAAACCAACATCAGAGGAACATAAGATCTAATGTCGATGAGACATTGAGATATCGGTAAGAAAAATAAGATTGTCTCATCGACACTCTTCAAGTAATGATCAAAAGCATACACTGCTATACTGCCAGGAAGGTGAGCAACATATGTAGTAGAGTGGTATACACTACAACCCTGCAGCAAGAAGCCTTGAGCAAAGCAGTAGTGTGGTAAATGTGGCATCATTACAATTTACAGAAAATCACATCATTTTCCAAAATTAAATGCTATTAAATTATTAAGGTTTTCCAAAACTAATACGATTGAATACTGTGCCATCCAAAGATAAGTGAGTTTTCCCAATATTGCACTCAATTGCAGTGCACTAGTGTGGCCTGAGCTAAGGATACGAGAAGAAGTCCTACAAGCATGAAATACTCGGGTAAGTGCACAAAAACTCATTGAAAGAGCTCTGTTAATATAAAAAATATTTCAAGGTTTTGTCATCTAAAGCCATAGTAGAGAAAATTAAAACATTCCTTCTAAAAGAAAACAATCAGAAGTAAAAGATAGTCAGCCTAAAATTAAAGATGAAGAACCTAAAGTAAAGAAGAGACCACTCCATTAGTCCATATTAGATATACTTCCAGGGTATACTAAAGAGGGTAATAAGAAGTTTCTCATGGACATTGCACAAAGTTGTAGGGATGCCCTCATTTCCAAATCTAGATGGGACCTATTTTGGTATTTTTATAGTAAGAGAAATGAGAAGATTCTAGTGTCAAACACTTGGATGTTGGATATAGCAAAGTTGATTATCCCAAATGTGTTTGTTGATTTAGAATTTATCAGACTACTAGCCAAACACTATCACTTAGCTACCAAAACAGTAAGGTTTCCAAATGACACAGTATTGGTAGAAGTAACTAGAAAAGTCATCATTGAGTGTTTTGGCTTAAACAAGCATGCTCTGACCAAGATAGACCTACAAAAAAGTGAGGAGGATTATGCTAGGTTAAAAAATACTTATAGAAGTGATGAGGTACCCCTATATATGAAAAGAGGCATTGGTAATAGAACATTCCCCATCTCTACTACCACTACTGAACCATTTAATGTGACAGATTTTTAGTATTACACTTTCAGCCAACTTATCAGCACAATTGAATCAATTTTGGTCAAACATATGATCTAGTAAGATTCATTCTAGCTAGGTTAGATGCTTCCACAAATTTTTCAACTAAAATTGTTGGCTAAAAATATATGGAGCACCACTATGAGTCTAATTTACCATAAAAAAAAATTATTTGAAAATTTTGAAGTTTCAACAACTCCTACTAATGTAAATAACATTTTTTTAAAAATATAAAAAATACCCTTTTATAGATCCATAAGTGTAGTTCTCAAAAATATATTTATTTTAATAGTTTAATTATTTTTTATATTTTATATTTTATTTTTACTAAAAGTAGGTTATCAACACAAAATATTAGGTTGATTACTATGCCAAGGAAAAATACTAAAACTTATTAAAAAAATAGAAAAAAATATGATGCACTAGATAAAAGAATCTATTTTAAGATGGTATAATTTTTTTTCCATTTTAGATAAATATTTAATATGAAAGTTGACATCTGATGAAAATAGTTGCTTTTTTATTCATGCACATTTTAATATTTATTTAAAAATATATATTTATCAAAATTCAAAAAAACTATATCCATGCACTAAAATTTCAAGTTATAAATACACACAAAAAATTTGAAAGAAAAAAAAAATTCCTATAAAAAGTTTGATGTCCCATGCATCTTCATTTTTCAGCATTTTATCAGTAACTAAATTATAGTTTTAACTTATTAAAAACTAATTTAAAATAATTTTTTAATTTAAAAAAAAATATACAGACATAAAATATACTAAAAAATACATATTTTACTAGTTTACATCATTTGAAAATTCAAAACATATGTGCAACTTTTTAGTGATTCAAGTTTAAAAATTGGATCAGCATTGGCTGTTTCCTTTATAAAATGTGACACAATTTTGTGCTTTTACCCTTAGGTATTTGCCAAGTGTTGGGGATATATGCTCAAGATAAAATTCCAATTGGCCTAGTGATGAAGACCATGATAATTCAAAACCTTGAAACTAATATTGAATATGACTTTGCTTCATACCTTGAGAAGGTGTTAAATGATGAATTCTTCCAAGTTATAGAGGATAGAGCACCGACTACATTCAGACACTATTCCCTATGGTGTCATCTAATATTGTACCAGAATAGGGACCAATGGACTAAAAGAATGGACTTGGCTATAGAAGATGAGCAAGGGAATCCCACACCTGTCTAGAAATGGTGCTATATTTGGGACAGTCAGTGCAAGAATTCAAGCTTTGTTGTATTCTATGAAGAATTTGTACACAAAATCCTTCGAGTTCTTTGGTATGCAATACCAATATTTCCAACCAAAATATTGTAACTAGTGAGACCTTTGGCTTTAAGACTAGAGTAGGGTCATACACACAATTTTGGAGATTGGTTCTTCCTCCCAGAAGTTACAATAATAAGAGTTTATGGATGCCTTGTTGCTCCACACATACTGCCAATATTTGTGCTCCTCAGATTAGCATTTCTTGAATTTATGTGGAAAATGATGTGGATGGAGAAAGATGTAATGCACAAGCAGAAGAAAGACACTTTCTTTCCAAATCAAACCAAGTGTGAAGATTGGATTGTAGGCTCAGACATACTAGAGGAGTTACAATATTATTTGAAGACAAGATATGCATTGAAATATGGAAAAGAAAGAACCCTTGACCCTAAAAATCATATGAACAACATAAGGCACAATCTTCTTACCAAAACGACAGTGCCACACCAAGTGGATTTTGAAGAAGATGTCATAAGGAATTGCATTACTTATAATGATGAATTTAGTAGAAGGAAAAAATGGGAATATATGAAGAAGGTTGAAGAAAGGATGAAGCAGAGGTCCAAGGATTTCCTAGTATACTTTTTTGAGGAAAAGGACCCCATCAAGAGGATAGAATTGATAATTGGTAGATTTGAAGAATTGTACAGAAAGAAGCATATCTCGAAGAACATCATAGTGGTGCAACTACAAAGCATACCCCAAGTGAAACCTTTGAGCCTCCCATGGAGCAATTACCTCCCAAAAGACAGAAGATAGGAAGCATTGAACAGTTAGTACCTTATAAGGATACTGAAGAGGTGGGAAATACTGGGAAGTGGATACAATACTGCAGTCATTGAAAGGTGATATTGAAGTTGATCAACCCATCTTTGAGACCAGTGCCCATAAACATGAGGAAAGGATGGGTGATGTAGAAAAAAAAGTACAAAGGTACATAAAGATGAAAGGGAAATTGTAGCCAGGAGATTCATAGAAGATGATGAATTCATTAAGACTCCTGATTTTAGGGATTTATGGATGAAGATGAAGATAAAATAATTTCAAGAGAGGATGAAATTAGCTCAAGAAGGAATTGAAGAATCAGAGAAAAATGAAATGGTAGCACAAACTTTCCAGAAATTAAGAGTTGACAACATTGACATTAGCCCCCAAAAGGCTAGAGAAATAGTCTTGAAGAGAAATATGCTCATTTTCCTTGGCTTGGAATTAAAGCAAATGTTTTTGCTTGATCAAGTGCGGGCTTAGGAAGATCCAATGCTAGTTGCAGAATTTGAATCTGATGAAGGTGTGAGTGGAATTGGATATAACCCAAAGATTGAAACCCTGGCCATATCGATAAAACAGAAAAATACACAGAAGCCAAAATTATTAGATGTAATTCAAGAGATGAAAGGGGTAGTGATGGTGAGGACAATACAAGATACCACCCCTTTGGAGGCAGCCACAATGACCACACATTCAACCATGTTCACTTGAGCAACTGTTAAGGGATTAAAAGACAAATTGAAGGAGTATGAAAAGGAACAAAGGTTCCTAAATGATGAAGTTAATAAAGTGTTCATGGATAATGTCAAATTGAAATAACAATTAAGAGGAGCAGGACCCTCACAAAGAAAGGAGATGGTGTTATACAAGCCTCCTATTGCTCCAATGGATATTGTGAAGAAGATTTTTGCAGAATAGGTAACAACTCCAAAGAAGGAAGTGGATGATGTAAAGAAGGCCAAAAATCAAACCCAAGATGAAGTGAAAAGATGAATTTGTGAAGTTATGGAAAATATTCTTGAGCACATGATAAAATCAGTTATGGATAAACTAGAGAATATGCATGATAGTTATAAAACACTTCAGTGGGAAATGGAACAAATAAAGACACGTATGCTTGTATTAGATCCTTTGTTCAAAAGGTGGCAGCCTATTCACCACACTTTGGCTAAGTTATACAAAGTTCTACAAAGAAGTCCCGATGTACCCACAACATTAAAGCCAATTGAACAAACTGTGAGGATGATTATTGATGAATATCAGTATGTACAAGGGTTTGATAAAAATATTGTAACAAAAATGGATTTATTCCATACCTGCAAACAATGGTATATACCTAAAATCATGAGAGATGGTAATTAGTTGGAGGACTTGGATAAGTGGAAGAAAGAATTCAGTCAGGTTGTTCATAAGTGCATAACTCATATACAGGAGGATGATGACAGTCAGGTTGTTCATAAGTGCATAACTCATATATAGGAGGATGATGGTACCAGTCTTCCCAGGCTAAATTAGATCATGGATGGGTTGATTGTTCTTGATGTGAGATACCTAAAATTTGTCAATGATACAAAGGCATTTATAGATAGTCGATGGAAAACTCATCTTGCAAACATGCAAAATATCTAGGAATATAAGTGGCCATAAGATTTTATGGTGTATAAGTGTGAGGAAAAGTATATGGTTTTAGAAGAATAGGACACTAAGGCGAGAGCATTTGGACGTTAATGATGGAGAGGAATACTTTTCCAGATCAATGATCATGGGTCTTCTATGTTGAATAATGGAACCATATGTCAAAATGTCTTAAGTCTTCTTATTTCCTTAATTGTGCTAATTAAATAGTTGTTAGTAAAAGTAGTTATGAAAGGTTGTTTCTTTTTGTAAAAGGCTTGTAGCTTGTTTCTTCCTATATAAATAGGAAACCAAGGCCTAGTTTTAAATTATCATCATCATATATCATTTCCATTTTGAAGACTTCTATTATTAATATATATCAATTGAAGCAATATAATGGAGAACATCTTCTTATTAGAGATTCTCCATGACTGTGTTATCATTCTATATTTTTCTTATGTTTGCCATACTTATTTCTTCTTATATTTGAATGAATATCAATTATTGAGCCTCAATACTGTGCTTATGTGAATGAATATGCTGATACAGTAAAGCATTTATTGTGGATGTTGGTAGAGCTACTAATTTTTTTGAAAATATGAGCTTATTTTTCCTTGTTACATGTTCAACATAAAAATGGAAACTATTTAAAAATAATAAAGTTAACAAAGTTGCTTATTTAAATAATTGTGAGTTACGTGCATTAATATTTTATTAACTTTTGTGTCTTCACGAACATATGTTGATACAAAATGAATGGAAGAAGCATCCAAGTAATCCTATTTTTTTCTGCCAATAATTCATACCAAAGATTGAACAATTTAAGGATATTGCAATAGGTATTAATTAAGGATATGATGATGATAATATATTCTTGTACTTTTATATTCTATAAAACATTCCTTATTTTCTATGAAACAGTGTATATATTCTTGTACTTGTAAATATTCTTTTACTGTTATGTCTATTAAATAAAACAAAGTTTGAATAAAAAATGCTTCACCCTTTTTTGTAAGTGAGTATGTGAATTATTGTTTAAGGAAAAATCTTATAGTGTTTACATTTTTAGTTTACTAGTTTCAAATCTTCATTTTCTATGTATATAAAATTGTATGTGCTCTTTATCTCAAATGACATAAAACAGTAATATCATTAGAATCAGGGTTTTCAATTTCAAGACCTTCATTGTCCACACTTTTCATATCCTGTTTGTAGACTACCTTTTTTATACAATAATTTCTATAAAACACAATTTTGACAACATAGTTTAGAAAACATCAGTCCACACTCATTTATTATTCTTTGGTTTTTTTCCCTTAAGAACATCCTTAGGGAGACCTTGTTCTTCCCTCTTCTTTCACGCAGGAGTGTGTTTTAAGAAGGGGTAATCAATCAATAACTCATCCCCAATGGTAAGGTCCATAATAGCCTCAACCATTATCAATCTATCAACCTCTCTTTCCATATCTTCATATTTATCATTTATAACCTCAACAAATTGGCAATTCAGTCTTACATTAGGATCCCTTCCCTTACTACTATTTATAAATCCTGCAATATTTTTGTGTGTGTATGCACATCCATCTATATACATAAGATGACCTCTATTCATTTCTTTTCCACTTTCCAATTAGAGATGATGTGTATACATATTCAAATTTAGACAATATGCTGACATTCTAGGCTTATATTCTGCTAGCCTTCTCCATTCACCACTGTAATATGATGGACCATAATATGACATTAATCTCCTAGTGATTTGTTCTAAATTGTTTCTATGTTTGGCTCCCACATGCAATTTTTGGAAAATAAAGAGGCCTAGATTCACTCCATGAATATTGGAGGGTTGTATCATGTAGCTATATCCCCAAAAATTGAAACACCTCGTACACTCTAGGTAGTTGTTGATCACTAGGCCAAGCACAATATAGTCGATGATCAAATGTCTCTTTGTAAACTAATCTCAAACTTAGGGGCAAGTCATCATCCCCATCACATTCATTCTCATAGGGTATGTAGTCAACCTTCCCCTTGTCTTTAAGAAAATTATGCATCTTCACACTGGTTCTTGTTCTATTACTTGTTTTCGTCAATTCCTCATCTTTCGAGCTGGTATATTGGCACATATTTTTGTTAGATGTATCATCTAATAAATGATCATTGCCCTCTAGGCTGGAAGTGGGTGATCCAGGAAACTTTAAACCAATAACTTTATCTTGCAAGTATCCATTAAGAAAAAAATAGTTATTTAAATAATATAAAACAATGTTTAAATGAAGTATACATGTTATTTATATCAAATTGGAAAATTCCTCATCACAATTCCTATTGGATTTGAATCGATTGTAGGAGGCATACTATTGACTGGAAGCCATTCATATATGTAATGTCTTTGTACAATCGCTTGTTTGAATTGTTTCTTTCCACGACATACATAACATCCACAAATAATTTTCTCAAAGTATTCATCCCATGTACTATAGTCCTGACCTACCTCTTCATTAGTGCAATCATTTGTTGTGTTTGCAGTATCCATTGTCATATCCTCTTCCACCCACTATCGTCTATGTGATTTAATAGTCTTAGGTCCACGTCTATCTACATATCTTGTTCTTTTGCTGGGTGAATGCTTAGGCTCTACATTTTCTCCAATCTCCATCTAAAATTATCAACAACATGCATTGATTTATGTCAAGATTGGATAATACATTATAAATTTCAATAATACTGTGAAAAAAGATGGACGTATCACAAAATTCCATTAGATCATTTTTTCCTAAGTCATAAAAACCTTCCTCCTTTGGTTGAGGTTGCTTTATCTTCTTACCTCTATTGTATCTACAGATTCCATTGTCTCATCTATTTCCATGGCCTCCTCTGTGAATAAAAATGTTGCCACAGAAGCTTTCACCGCACTACCACCGAGAAGGAAAAAGCAACTTGTGGGACCACAGTAAAAACCACTATACCGCATCGAGCTGATGAAGGAGTTGCGGGATAACGATGGTTACCACACTATCACACACCAATTGTAGAAGACTTGTAGGGCTGCGAGAGTCACCACAACACCACCAGGAATAGAAGGAAGACTCACGTGCCACCACAAAAGCTTTCACTACACTACCACCGAGAAGGATGAAGCACCTTGCGAGACCACGGTAAAAACTACTCTACCACACCGAGCTGATGAAGGAACCATAAGACAATGGTGGTCACAAAAACAAGGTAGGAGTTAGAATTATTTCCAACACTCTAGGTCCTATGATACACAACAATGAAAATAGTCGCTATACAACAATAATAGGTGCTAAATTAGGTGCACTTGATGCCGCCT
The DNA here is from genome assembly GCA_007258455.2 of Sequoia sempervirens. NCBI lineage: Eukaryota > Viridiplantae > Streptophyta > Pinopsida > Cupressales > Cupressaceae > Sequoia > Sequoia sempervirens. The sequence goes on from VDFB02130763.1 coordinate 43,228, forward strand.
TATACATCCCAAATAGATTACATTAACGGCCAAAAGTTAGAACTAAAGTTGGTGTTAACTAACGCTGACTAAAGCACAACTAATGAATCAAAATTAAAAATTAAAAAATTTCCCACATGAGGGAAGAAATCAGACGACAAAAAAGGGAAAAATGACGCAAGAAGGAAGAGAGTAGGGCACTACTAGAAACTGATGAATGATTGAATGTGTGATTTTAATGGCATCCACGAGACCAAGCAGCCTAAGGGACCAAGAACCAAAAATCTGAGGAATCTCCAAACACTTTTCCATGTTGGACCTTTTATGAATTTTGACCAAAAAACTAGTTGTCTTGTTGATCTTCTCCTCCTCAAATAACTCGTGCAGATTGTCAGCCTTTAAGTTGAATTTTTATGAGAAATTTGATTTAGTTTGCGATGCCATAGGTAAGGTTATGATTTTTTTTCTTGCTTGAATTTGTGATTGTTTATTACTCTTTGTATTGCATTTGAATTTGTGATTTTTTACTAGTTATGGCCTAACTAGTCCAAGCAACCTCTAAATTGTCCCATCATTATAAATTGTAACACCTTTGAGAAACCAACAAAAATTTTTACCCTACCCATTTGAGCTTTGGCTCAAAATATTATAGCATGAATCGAGGATGCCTTTGTATTCTCTCCCTAACCTGAGTATCAAGGAAATAGTGAACTGCTTCGAAAATCTGGGAATTGGGTCGGTCACTGCTGAGCAATCACTGAAAATAAATGCAAAAACAACTTGGTTTTTCCCAGCTATGCCATAGTCACTGATGCCATGAAAAATTCAGGCAAGATTGCATTATGAAAGAGTTTTCATGATAAGGTTATCAACACTAAGCAAACCGAGCAGACATATTTTCCCTAGGTTATCAACACTAAGCAAACCCAACAAACATATTTACCCAAAAAACAAAACTTTCATACCACAAACTAGACAAAAAACTTTCATACCTGACAGTGTGTACTTCATTTGTCTCCATAGACTAGACAAAAATAATTTTCCCTAGGTCACCTCAAAATTTCAAGCAATGGAGGGAAGCGAGCATTGACAACAAACTCTGGCTGCAATGAGGTAATTCATTGTCAATTTATAGATTTGTAAATGTTTCTGTTGTTTCTTTGAATTTTACTTTTTAGTTTTTTATTTCTAAATTTAAAAGAAGAAATATAATTTTAAAAAATATATATATATATAGGGACATGAGACTGACAAAGATAAAGAGGAATTAGTTTCCATATTGGGG
>VDFB02130764.1:0-22474 GCA_007258455.2 Sequoia sempervirens
CTTAGTGTTATGTGTGTTTCTGATGTGTTGATGGTTTATGCTTTCATGGTTATTAATCAGATCTGAGAATAAGGTTAATAAGTTTAATTTTTGATACAATTGATTCACCCCTCCCCCCTCTCAGTTGTCTTCCCTTGTGTTTCCAACAATAATAAGCTCCTTGCAATATAGAAATGATTTGTAATAAATGTAAAGCATGCAATAGTGAATATGCTATGATCCTACAACTATCACATGGTGAAGAGAAAAGCAATTAGTTGTTAAGATATTATCCGATCGTACAATCTTATGTAATTATTCTAAATTTACTAATGAGTCCTTTTAAGGCACGACACTCATTAGTAAGATGGCCAAGTGTTCGATGAAATGCACAATAATTCATGTTGGTAATCTTACTTTTTTTGTTTTCTCTAATAGGTGGTAAGTAGTGCAATCCTAGATGAAGAATTTGTTCCATTTGTCATTCAATTTTTGTTTTAGTGTGCAAAAATGACAATTCATTGACTTTATAAGGCTTGGATTTCTTACTTTATTGAGATATATTTGAAGGAGGGCCTAGAAGATGATCCTATCATCCTTGTGAGGGATTGGTTGATCATTATGAAGGAGAACACTTGTTGCCTTGGAAGATGTGGGGGAAGGAGGATCTTGATATCACTGTAGTGTCAAAAAAAGTAACCCTTTTCCACACTTAATTTGGGATTAATCGATACAAAATTAACTTAATAATGCCTAGGTTTAATGTTGTAATGTGTTGTACACATTCGCATTAATCTTGGGCCCTTTTTAATAAAGTGTAATTAATTGTACCTTATTTAAGGTGTTGTAAAGTGTTGCATTACACTTTCACACTTATCTAGGGTTGTATTAATTAATTATGGTTAATTAGATTTTAATTAGCCCTTTAATTCAAATTCAAGCCATCTTTTCAAGGATCTATCCCGACAACCAACATTGATATTGTATGACATTGAATTTGGAAAATATGGTGTCCTGAAAAGTGTTGTTAGGACCCATTCGCCTTTATTGGTGCAAGGTTTCCTCTCCACATAGGACACCCATTTCTTTACATTTTTGAGGTGGGTTTTTGATGTTATTTCACCTCCCCGAAGCTTAGTCTTGGAATTGTGCTAGGACCCATTTTCCTTTAGCGGTGAATGGGTCCTCCTTGAGTAGGACGCCTATTTTTGAATTTAATTGTGGTGGGATCCTTATGATTTTAATACCCAAACCTAAGGTCAGCTTGAATTATTTGAATTATGGGGTTAATTCACATAGTTTCATCCTAGATATTCATGAGCACTCAAGAGTACATTCACAAGAGAATTATAGAGCATTTCAAAGATATTCAAGGGTAGATTATCAAGAGTTTATTGCAAAAATTCAAGATCATTTCATCATGTCAAGGGTTTAGTGCTTCCATGCATGTTATTGAGCTAAGATTGTGAGTGTAGCATTGAGGATATACTTACAAGCATTATTTCACATCCAAGATCTACATTCTTCATGGCCACTTCATGTTATATTGTAGATTCATACTCCAAGATGACATCTAAGGTATCATCAATTACATGTTTCATGTTTCATGCTTCAATTTCCTTATTTCATCATTTGGTTTAATTACCTATAAGGGGTTCGACTTAGGCAAACCCCTATTCACTAACAATCAACAAGTTTTTCTTCTTTTGAATGTGTATTTGCAAATTTACAGGTTGAAGATCAAGTGCAAAAAAATTGAAATTAAATTTTTCAAATTTGTCAAGTTGCAAAGTTGTCATTCATAGTGCAAGAACATGAAAAGTAGGCTACAGAATTTATTCCAGACTTTTGAGAGCAAAAAACCTAGGAATTAAGAGTGTAGACATTGAAGTATATAACCCAGAAATCAATTTTTTGAAACCCTAAAAGGACCCATTCACCACTAAAGGAAAATGAGCCCTTTGTAGGGCTTGAAGAAGTGAAAATTTGGGATTTGGGAGTGTTTACTGAGAGGAATAAAACCCAAAAGTAAGTTTTCGGAACCCTAATAGCAACCCATTCTCCACCAAAGGCGAATGAATCCTCTGTGGCCTAAAAACAAGTTTTCTATAAGGTACACATCATTTCAAGCTCTCAAAACTCCCCTTTTCATTGCTATAATAGTTGGGGTTAGTTTCTAATTGTTATTTGCATGTTTTTTCCCTCATAATTGTATGTTTCATAGCATTAAAAATTAGTGGCTCATTATTTTGATTCATTTCACTTTGATGAACCCTATTTTTACATGAAACAATAATAATCATTTGGTATCTTCAATTGGGATTTTTTCTAGTAATTTTTGGACCACATGCTCATTGATTACATGTCACATCCTTGTTTGCTTAAGATCTTAAAGCCTTGACCATAACTCTCTTCTAAGTTAATGGGTGTATTAGTAACTTGATTGGTATAAGATAGAAGATTATCATTATTACTCAAGGTTAACAAGTTCATTAATGATTTATGGTTGAGGCTTTCTTTGTAGTTTAATTTCAGAAGGTAAGAGTTTGGACATATCAAATGGTGATATGGCAGGAGGTGTTGGTTGTTGCATGGAGGGGTAAAAGGATTCATTTTTCTCAAGGTTGTGTAAGGAGTCTTGTATGAATTGTTGCATGCTATATTTATCTTAACCTAAGATGTCCACCTCACGAGGACACACATTAGGAGTTGATTGAGCATGGTTAGGTTCTACTGCATAAGGATCATTACCAAACACACAACTTGAGACATCAACCAAAGACATTAAGGACTTCCATATATTTCCCATACACATGTCCATGATCCAATAATGAATTGAAATGCAAAGAGATAACAAATTTTTAGATTTTTAACAAGATAATTTTTTTATTATACTATGAAAAAACCTAAAAAAAATGTCTTTCAATTCCAATTTTTATTTTGAAATGCACTTGAATTTGACCAATTAACCTTAATGTGAATGATTGTAGAAAATAGAAATTTTGGAAACTGAAACAAGAACCTAAATATAGAAATAGAAGGTGCAGAAAAAGGGTTTTTAATGCCCAAAAATTCATAAACAAGCCTAATTAGGGACTCATTCACCCATGGGTGAATGGGTGTTGTTTTAGGGTTTTGAAAAATCAAATTACAAATTTTTGAGTTGATGTTTATGTTTTCATATTTTAGTTGCAAACAAGTAGTTACAATTTCAAATTTCTAGAAAATCATATCTAAATGCAAGTGTGAAATGATGTTAAATGACAAGCAAAAAGACCTAATTTATGATACAATTTTTATTCATTTTTCTGATTTAAGTGATTGATCATGCAATGTTATGTAAACACTCTACAAAATTGATGAAATTTTTAAGTTTTTTAGATTTTAAAGAATGCAAAAATGCAAACCTAAAACCCTGAATGAGATGCAAATTAATGCAAATAAATAATCCTAAATAAGATGAAAATTAATGCAAATCCTAGATCTAGGGTTTGAATGGACTCCAAATTTCAAAATTTTGTTGTACAAAGTCAAGTTCACCAAAATGAAATAAAGAAAAATAGGTTGGGGATTTCATTTGAAATGGGGAAAATGGACCTATTTCTCACTATTTCATTAGGAAATGAGATCCACACAAATAATTGACTTACAACCCTTAGGTGAGTCAACTCAATGAGGGAATCTACTGATTTCCTTATGCTTGAGGATGGGGGTATGAGCCTGAACAACACTTTTGGGAGAAAAACTAAAAATAGAAAATCTACTCAATTATGCTCTTTCAAATTTGAAAAAACAATTTAAAGCTCAATATTAAGAGAAACAACAAACTTTATATAGATCTAAGAAGAGTAGAACACTATGTACTAGTCACCAAAAGGTAGTTTTGGGAGCCTCTGATGTCAATTTGTAGCTTCTATTTGATTTGGGTTTGGGTGTTTGAAAGTCAAAAATTAGATATGTAGGTGAGTTTCTATGGCTTGACGACAACTTTGACAAACTTTTCCAAGCATTCTCTTCAAGAGGTCTTCAATCCTTCTTCAACCTAAGATCTGCAGTACAAACACAAGAGGGAGAAAAAAAATTATTTGGTGAATGGAGGTTTGCCTTGGTCAAACCCCATTTGGGTAATTAAACCTTGAATTGAAATAATGAAATATGAAAAGGAATGATGAATGAATAATAAAATGTTTCAACTCACCAAACACTTGAATAAACCTTTGGAAATTTGAAGTGTTGATGTTGATCTTGCATGAAATGGCTTCAATGGATGTGGATCTTGATGCTTGAAATATGACTTGAATTCTTGACTTGATCTTTGAAACCTACATCACAATGTTATCTCCAAAAACATGCATGATTCTTAAAACTTTGACATGATGCTTGAGATCTTGATTGCTGCAATAAATCACTAAAAATATGCTCTTGAATGCCATTGATCATAAACTTAGCTCTAGGAATTCTTGCATATAAAATATCATAAAAGTTCTAGGATTTGAATTGATGAAATAACCTTGTATTTATAGGTGTGTATCCTTAATTTCTCAAAATTTAAACATTACAAGCCGACATTGAAATTTGAATTTAGGCACATTAAAATACCACCAAAAACATAATTTAAATTTAGGTTCAAAGGCCTAGGGTGGACCTATTCGCCCTTTGGGCGAATGGGTCATAGGTCCTTATTCTTGAAAGACACATTACTCAAGGTAAAGTGTTATGTGTTGACATTAATTATTGTCAGATTTCCCCTTTAGAAAATGTAATTTATTAGGCTTGTAGATGTAAAATAGGGATTATTAAGGTATAATTAATTCCAATTTAATTAAGAGGGCCCAAACAAAGTGTGAAAATGTAAAGGAGTATATTTTTCTACACTACATTTTCCCCCCACTTTAGTGAGAGGATGAGCTTGTGTCAAACTCATACTAAAATAGACAATCAAGAGAGGTATAATTGTACAATCATTGGAAAGGTAAGACAATAAAGGTCAAGGAGGATGATCAAGCCCCTAAGATCTAAAATCTCATGAAAAACCAACAAATGCACAAAGACACACATACCTTTGTTAATATGTAGTAGCAATGAGAAGATACTCAATCATACAATGTCAAAGACTTAAAGAAATGAAAAATAAAAAAGGGTGGATCAAATCTCGACTGTTTTTCCAACACGATGTGGATCAAGCCTTAGTTGTTTCTCCAAAAAAAATTACAAGTGAAATCTATTGTCCACTATGCAAACAAAAATGCATGCTCACATGTGCTAGTGAATTCCATTGTCCACTAGGTGAGCCCCCAGAAATTGGCCAATGAGAGAGTCTTATTAGGCTCCCATTGAACAAACCATACCAAAACTATACCTCCAGATAAATTTGATAAGGTGCCACACAATATAAAGTTTGAGCTTTATAAGGCTTAGCAAGCTATGTTATGCTAAGAACTTATGAACAAACATGGCCCTACTAGCAAGCAAAGTGTGTTCTACTTGGTTTCCATGAAAAAGGTTGTGACTTCAAGCTTCACAAGACTAGCAAGCTACGTTATGCTAGGCACTCATGAAAAAAAAGCAAATAGGATAAGATATGTTCAAAGGGGTTTTCTTAGTTCATGGAATGTATCCTATTAGGGGAACATCATGCCTAATATCTCCAAGAGAGGACAAGTTGAGGATAAAAGATTCACAACTTAGGGAATGCAATCCATAGCATCACCACCAAAAGGAATGACATATGCTCAAAAATTTCACAATCTTGAAGGACATCAAACCCAATGACACTACCAAGAAGAAGACACATCGCATGAAATAAGAAGACCAAACTATGAAGCATAGTCAAAAATATCAAAATGATAATGCCAATGTATGCCCCCACTTTAAAGAAATTTCTAAACACCATGTTGTGAGAAATTACTTTAAAGTAGAAAATGATCAATGCTAAACAATAAATAAGACATGAGAGCTTACTCAGAAAGCCCTATATCGAGCATATATTTCCAAATGAAGTTGTGTCATGAAAAGGGGTTGCCCCCAAATAAAATCCCAAACACAAAAGGGATCCAAAAATTCAAGGTCGATGTATGTCTTTGCTACAATGATACTATAGAGCTAAAAAATGTCATCATTCCCCAAATACTCGTAGAACTACGAGAATGACACATAGAGAGTGAATAAAAAGAAAAAAAATTGGGTCAACATGGATGAGACCTAAATGTCTCAACACCTTGCATCGTCCCCAAAAGGAAAGCACAAGACAAGAGAAAAGATAAAAGGTTTATGACATATAGAGGAATGTAGGTACAAATAGAGGAATGAACATAAAGACTTGTCAAACAGAACAAAATAGGGGGATCACATTACGCACATGCATTAACACAAAAATAACATGAAAGGAAGACAAATAAAAAGACTAGTAAGGAACATGTGAGTTAACCTATAGTAGGTCATCTGCATCCCAATCTTGTTTAGTATATATTCGAAAGGTGGATAACCAACCAAAGGGATAACAAGTGTTGTACTAGGACAAGGCTTACTAACTCCATGCCTCCACTAAGTACAAGACAAGCATGAGCTGAGATGGGTGATGAGAATGAGCTCCTTGCAATATATAAATGATTCAAATGCAATAAATGTAAAGCATGCAATAGTTAGTATGCTATGATCCTACAACTATCACATGGCGAGGAGCAAAGCAATTAGTTGTTAAGGGATTATCCAATCACAATCTTGTGGAATTATTCTAAATTTTCTAATGAGTCCTTTTAAGGCATGAAACTCATCAGTAAGATGGCCAAGAGTTTGATGAAATGCACAACAATTCATGTTTGTACTCTTACCTTTTTTGTTTTCTTCGATATGTGGCAAGTAAATAAATCCTAGATGAAGAAGTTGTCACATTTTTCATTAAATTTATGTTTTAGTGTTCAAAAATGAAAATTATTTGACTTTATAAGGCTTGGATTTCTTGCTTGATTAAGGTTTGTTTGAAGGAGGACCCAAGACGATCCTATCATTCTTGTGAGGGATTGGTTGATCATTATGAAGGAGGACACTCGTTTCCTTTGAAGACGCAGTGGGGAGGATCTTGATATCCTAATCCTCTAGTATCTTCAAATGGGATTTGTTCTAGTAATTTGTGGTCTTCATTCTCAATGATTATGTCACATCATTGTTTTCTTAAGATATTAAAGCCTTGACCATAACTCTCTTCTAAATTAATGGGTGTATTACTAACTCGGATGGTATAAGATATAAGAGTATAATGTTATTGTTCTTTTTAACAAGTTCATTAATGATTGATCGTTAAGGCTTGCTTTGTGGTTCAATTTTAGAAGGTAGGATTTTAGATATATCAAATGGTGGTATGGTAGGAAGTGTTGGTTTTTTCATGGAGGGGTAAAAGGATGCATTGTTCTCAAGGTTGCATAAGGAGTCTTGTATGAATTTTTCAATGCTATCTTCATCTTGACCTAAGATGTCAACCTCACGGGGACACGCATTAGGAGTTGATTGAGCATGATTAGGTTCTAGTGCATTAGGATCATTACCAAAAACACAACTTGAGACATTAACCAAATACATTAAGGACTTCCACATATTTCCCATGTACACATTTCCATGATGCAAGAATGAATTGAAATGAAAAGAGATAACAAATTTCAATATTTTTAACAAGATAATTTTATGATTATACTATGAAAAGATCTAAAAATGGTGCCTTTTAATTCCAATTTTGTTTTTGAAATGCACTTGAATTTGACCAATTAACCTTAATGTGAATGATTGCAGAAAATGAAAATTCTAGAAACTGAAACAAGAACTTGAATATAGAAATAGAAAATGTAGACATAGGGTTTTTAATGCCCAAAAATTTAGAAACAAGCCTGATCAAGGACTCATTTTCCATGGTCCAATGGGTCTTGTTTCATGGTTTTGAAAAATGAAATTACGTAATTCTGAGTTGATGTTTATGTTTTCAGATTCTAGTTGCAAATAGGTAGTTACAGTTTCAGACTTCTAGAAAATCATATCTAAATGAAAGTGTGAAATGATGTTAAATGACAAGAAAAATGACCTATTTTGAGATGCAATTTTGATTCAATTTTTTTATTTAAGTGACTGATCATGCAATGTCATGTAAACACTCTGCAAAATTGATAAAAAAATTGAATTTTTTAGATTTTAAAGAATGCAAAAATGCAAACCTAAAACCCCAAGTGAGATGCAAACTAATACAAATAAACAATCATAAATAAGATGTAAATCAACGCAAAGTAATGCAAATCCTAGATCTAGGGTTTGAAGGGACTCCAAAATTTAGAATTTTTTTCTACAAAGTCAGGTTTTACCAAAATGAAATGAAGAAAAATAGGTTGGGGATTTAATTTGAAATGGGAAAAATGAACCTATTTCTCACTATTTCATTAGGAAATGAGATCCACACAAATAATTTACTTATAACCCTTAGGTGAGTCAACTCAATGAGGGAATCTATTAATTCCTTAAGCTTGAGGATGGGGGTATCAACCTGAATAGCACTTTTGGGAGAAAAACTAAAAATAGAAAATCTACTCAATTATGCTCATTCAAACTTAAAACAAAAATTTAAAGCTCAATATTAACAAAAACAACAAACTTTCTACAAATTTGAGAAGAGTAGAACACTATGTACCAGTCACCAAAAGGTAGTTTTGAGAGGCTATCTGGGACTCATTCGCCCATGGGTGAATGGGTCTTTTGTCAGGTATTTCAAACAACTTTCAGGAGCCTCTGATGTCATCCTATAGCTTTTGTTTGATCTAGGTTTCAGTGTCAAAAAGTTAAAAATCATATTTGTATAGGTGATTTTATGTGGCTTGATGACAACTTTGATAGCTTTTTCAACTTTGAAAACTTTTCCAATCTTTTTCTTCAAGAGGTCTTCAATCCTTCTTTAGCCTAAGATCTATGACACAAACAAAAGAGGGAAAAATTATAAAAAAAAATTGTTGAATGGGGGCTTTCCTTGGTCAAACCCCATTTGGGTAATTAAACCTTGAATTGAAATAATGAAATATTGAAAAGGAATGATGAATGAACAATGTAATGTTGCAACTCACCAAACCCTTAAATAAACCTTATGAAATTTAGAGTGTTGACTTTGATCTTGCATGAAATGGCTTCAATGGATATGGATCTTGATGCTTGAAATATGACTTGAATTCTTGACCTGATCTTTCAAACCTACATCACAATGTTATCTTTTAAAACATGCATGATGCTTAAGACTTTGACATGATGCTTGAGATCCTGATTGTTGCAATAAATCACTGAAAAATCTACTCTTGAATGCCCTTGATCATAAACTTAGCTCTAGGAAATCTTACATATAAAATCTCATAAAAGTTCTAGGATTTGAATTGATGAAATAACCTTGTATTTATAGGTGTGTATCCTTAATTTCTTGAAATTTAAAAATTACAAGTCAGCATTGAAATTTGAATTTAGGGACATTAAAATACCACCAATTTACATAATTTAAATTTAGGTTCAAAGTCCTCGGGTGGACCCATTTTCCCATGGGCGAATGGGTCCCAGGTCCCTATTCTTGGAACACACATTACTCAAGGTAAAGTGTTATGTGTTGGCATTAATTATTGTCGAGTTTCTCCTTCAAAAAATGTAATTTATATAAGGCTTGTAGATGTAAAATAGGGCTTATTAAGGCATAATTAAGTCCTATTTAATTAATAGGACCCAAACAATGTGTGAAAATGTAAAGGAGTACATTTTTCTACACTACATTTATCCCCCACTTTAGTGAGAGGATGACCTTACATCAAACTCACACTAAAGTAGACAATAAAAAGATGTATAATTGTACAATCGTTATAAAGGTAAGACAACAAAGGTCAAGGAGGATGATCAAGCCCTCAATATCTAAGATGAAGAATGACGATGAGGATGAAGAATGGTAGGAAGAAGATGAAGGGGATGTGGAGGTGTTATCTTTGAATCATTTTGATGATGAAGTTCAAAAGAAAGTAAAGGCTAGTGGTAAGAATAACCCTCCAAAAAATAAAGCTCAAAAGGAAATTTCATGGTCGAAAGGGTCTCATACTAGGGATGAGGAGGTGGGTTTAAATATTCAAAGGAGAGGTTGTTGGAAAAAGGTTTTCATCGATGTCAAAGGTGTTTGTTAGTTATGTCATTATTATCTAGACATTCAAAAGGATGTTGTCTAAAATGATGTCTATTTCAAAAGGATGTTGCCCAAAATGTTGTCTATTTTGTGAATTCAATAATAGGTTGTAGCATCAGTTGGATTATGCTTGTAATATCATGCTTGTATCTATTATGATGATAGAATTAATTTGGAAGTATAATTTGGAACATTGGAAATCAGTTACTCAGGGTAGAGAGCTTTCTTTGGCAATACAGCTTTGCTTCGTATTCCCTTTTGGATGTGAGTTTTCCTTTGTGGTTTGAAAGGAGAGTATTCCCACACTTATTCTATCATATTCTAGTGTTTTCAAATGTTATGTTCAATGTGCAAAAATATTGAAGTGAGAGCAGGCTCACTATGTTTTCCAGGTAACCAATTGAAGTTTCAGACCTATGTGGCAACTACTAGTAGCATGCAGCATCTAGAGATCACATGGGGTGCTAAGATAGGTCTAGGTTAAGGTTATTGTGGAACCACATGGCATCATGTTCTTTTGGCAACAAATTTTTTGATTTAGGACCAACATGTTACACTTTTCTTGTAATTTGAATTTAGGTCCACCTTATGTCATCTTGGTAAATTGTGGATCCCTAGACAACATGAATTGAGGTTATTGTACTGTGTTGTATATTATCAACATATCAATTCACATGATAATTCTAGAGAAATCCAGTAAGTGAAAGTACTAGTGTATGCGAGTGTGAGAGCAATTGTGCGAGCTAGTGTTATTCAATATGAGTTGCATCTCAATCTTTGTGTTCCATCATCAAAATATCTTGAGGAATGTAGGAGACTATCTAAAGAACAATTAGATCTTGTGTACAAGTTGCATAACTATCATTGAAGATTTGCAAGCTTTATCTTTATATTTCAGTAGAATTGTTGTTCTACTCATTGAGTTGGTTCTTAGATCTTTGTATAGGGGATTAGTGTCTCCAATAGGTTGGTGCCTATAAATCCACTTGCATATTCGTGTCTCTGGTAGGTTGGTTCCTACTTCATGATTGTAACTTATTCATTATTTTTGTGAGGCTTGGTCTAGATAGTAGCTCCAAGCATCTCTTCTTGTTGTGGTTTTTCCCATCTTCGATTTCCACATGCATGTGGTGTTCTCATGTCTGGATGTGTGATTAGTTTTATCATTTTCAAATAGTTTTATTAATGATAGAGTAAGATTCACAAATGTTACTAAGGTTAATTTAGATTTGAAATTGAGATTTTGCATATACTGATTCACCCCCCCCCTCTTAGTATATAGTGTTCCCTTTAGAGGTAAACAAAATTCTAAACCTATGGGGATGAGATGAGAAAATGCAAAGAGAATATTGGGATGGAGAGTGATAAAGGAAAGGATAATACTAAAGATAGGATGGCCACTAACCATATTCCTAGCACTGCGAAGGAAAATACAAAGGTCATTAGTATCCCCCTTTTTTTGAAGATTTGTCACACCTACATGTCAGTTTAGAGATGAAATTTATGATGTGATAGGGTTAGCTAGGGAGGGAGTGGCTAGTTATTTAAAATTTACCAAATGGTTTTTCTTAGAAGTTAATAAAACTAATGTTAAAGTTTGAGGCCTGAAGGATAGATTTTCTAATGAGAAGAGAGACCACTCTAGGTATAGAAATAGGAATTTGTAGAGTAGGATAGATGATGTTGAGGAAGCCATTAGTTTGTTAACAAAGCACTATGATAGTCGTATGCAAGCTATGGAAATAAAAATTTAGGAGATTAATACCAATATTGAGAATCTCTTAAAAATTAGTCAATGCTCAATCAAGAATAGTGTTGAGGCTCTAAGGATCCTCATGGAGAAATTTAAGGAGCTTAAGGAGGAACAAAAGGTCGGGGCTATCCCTAAGAACAACAAAAAGAAGGAGTGGGTCACAAAAGGAAAAGGGAAAACAATTAGTGGATGAAGCAAAGGAGCCAAGTGCTATAACTCATGGTAGCAAGAAGAAATATTTTGAAGAAGAGAAGAATTAGTTGTTGGACTTGGTTAACTTGTATTAAAACTAGGAGTTAGAGGTTGCTAACACCCTATAGAATATGAAGTAACCTATTGTCTTTTTTTATTATTGTTCGCTATTGTCTAGCTACTATTTGGATGTGTCTTTCTTTTGGTGTAGCATTTTTATGTAAAGGGTTTTGGGTCCCTTCAAAACCTATTTTTCCTATTAATCAAAAACTTACAAAAATTATTACCACTTCTCAAAAGATATAACAATTAAGATAATAGTCTTCACATGCACTAGGGATTGGAATGAAGCTTCACAAAGTAACAAAAGAGGTAGTTAATTTTGTTGGACTACTGGAGAGAGATGTTCAAATTTTCTAAGATAAAATTCAATGAAAACTAATAGAATAAGAGACAAAGTTTCAAAATTTAGAAACATTGGAGGATACAAGGATTGAATAACTACTTGAGATATGCTCAAATACATTACCTTTCAAAGTTCCAGTTGTGATATGGAGAATGAAATTCTTGAATGTCTATGTTCAAAGTACTTGAATTTTTTTGTAGGGTGATATGATCATGTTTTGTGGAAATCCATGTGAAGTGCTCCTATCTAGACAATTCAAAGCTAGAAAACCTTGTAAGGGTTATAAACACCACAAAGATCCCAGAAAATATAACAAAAAAGATATTAATTCCTTAGCATTAGGGAAATTCTAACTAAAAAACCAAAGTGGACACAAAATACAACAAGAAATTAGAATGGTATATAATTTTTGATATTGCAATTAGATAATCATGTAACCAATTAATGAGTTAATTATAAATAATAAGAATTCAATCATATATAATCATCCAAGCATTAAAATGTAGCAATCATAACTAAAAGATTATAATAAAGATTTCAAAGATAGGATCATTATATCCAACATGGGAAAAATAATGGTGATGTGACCCTTAATGGATAAAATTATTGATGAAAGTATAAAAAAAATAATGCAACATTCAGATAATGAGCACACATTTGTTAGGATTAGAGGATATGATATTTCCCCCATCATGAGAAATATGATAGTGATGTGGCCTCTATGACCAAAAAAAATCATAGAAGTACAACTAACCCAATATGACATCCATGATCACAAACACACATTAGATAAGATCAATGACATAAACAAAATAATGATTATTCATCCCATTTATGTCTCTTGATTATTTAAAAATATAATAAATATTATATTGAGAATATAATGAATACTATAAGAAATTAACCTCATTAAATAATAATTTCATGTTTATAACACCCACATTAAAACATCTCTTATCTTTTCTAAGGCTAATTAGTTCTTTAAGTTTTCATTACCTCGTAGAAATGGAAAATCATACTCTCATTGAAATCTCAATCATGATATGTTATCATTTTCCTATAATAATGTCATGGTTTCACTCTTACGATCTATATCTCTTATATATGGACTAATGATAATTCTTTGAAAATTATTCAAAATTATTTAAAGACATTATACACCTATACTTTTAAAGACATTATACACCTATACTTTAATTTGAATAAGATTTATTCTTATCATATTGTTTTTTGTGCATGTAGAGGAGTGTTGTTTGAAGCTATTAGGTTTTCTTCTAGTCAATATTGAATGCCACAAATTTTAAGTATTTTCTTTGGATTTTTATAAATAAAACATTATTTTATATCCAAAAACTCACTTGGTAAAAGCTCCACCTTAGCCTTTATCATTATTTTATTTAGTGAATTATCATGACATAATATCAACTTTAAAGTAAAGGAAATTGGTATTCAAGAAGAATTGTATGTAATATTTGTTTTCGTTTTCTATTAGTCAATCTATAAGGTTACATATAAGAGGCCTTATCTTTAATAAAAAGATAATATAAACTCATTATTATATAAATTCAATAGAAGTGTAGATTCTACAAATTGAATGAAATTTTTATTTTTTATTTTTTAATAATACATTAAATTAATCAATATATATTTAAAATTATTTTCTTTAAACTAAAATGGATCAAAATATAATTTTATATATAAAATAATTAATTTTAATTTGAAAATTAATGTATCAATTACACAAAGAATATTCTCACATCTAATTCATGCATATTCTCATAAAAATAAAACTTAAGTTATATATTAAAGGGTACAAACATAAAAATTAAAACAACTATAAAAATTTTTATATAATATAATTTTAAAATTTAGCAATTGTATTAGAGTTTTATTAGAACTTCTATCATTCTCAGAGGTAAAATGAGGGTGCAAAATATTGTGAATTCTAATTTGGGACTGGAGGTATGAACATAATGAAATGGGGCGTGGAGAAGCCAGCACGTACAACAAAATAGGCATAGGCATGCTTGTTATTAAGATGGAACTTAGAGTGGGTGGTAGGGTGGGCACCACTTCATCTCAATGCATGGGAGGCAGAGACAGGAAGGGAAGAAGGAGAGGACTGGCGTCCCACAGACCCTTTCCATACTGGGTGTGTCAAGTTATGGGAATGGAACTTTGACAGGCAGCCGACATAACCGCAAGCCATTTCATTGGCAAATTACCGGTAAACCGTTAAACAAAACGGAACGGATGGAGAACGAATATCGCTCCATCGAATCAATTAACACTTGACATCTGTTGGGGCGAATTTCTCAGGAAGAAATTTTGCCTGACTCTGGTTGTGGATTCATCTTGGAAAAGGGAGTTATGTGTGTTTTCTCAATAGAATGTTTGGTAAAAGCCTGGAAGGTTGGTGGGTAGGGGTTGGAATATAGGGAAGGTTTTGTTTGGTAATGATTGTCTGTAAATGCACCTTTTTTTGTGGCACGGGCTAGTAACCTGGTTAATAGTATGTGTCATCTCTATGTTTAAGTATGGGTTGGTTGAGTCAATCTCAGTATTGTATCAAGATGTCTCTGTAGCTACTACATTTTGGTATGGAATGGGTTTGTTGGCAGTCTCTAAAATTTTCCTAAGAGGGCTAGAAATCTGTAAACTTTGTTTTTTTGAAATCAATACAATATATCTCTTACCTATAAAAAAAAAAGATAGAACTTAGAGAAAAAAAGATTGTCTAAATTGACAAATCAATGGTAAGAATAGTATTACACATTTTGAACAAGAGAAAATAAAGTGCGGGAAAAAATCTCAAATATAATAAAATAATCATATACCTTGCCTCCAAATTCACCTCTAATTGAGCCTAAGAAGTAGTGTGTCTAAGTTGAGAGACCTTAGTAAGAGACCTCTCAACAGCTCTTGTTTTACACCAAGGGTTTAGATGTGCTCATAGATGTGTGTGGTTAAAATTTTGTATCTCTACAAATTAGAAATATGAATTTATATTCAAGAGGGTCTCTTTCATGGTTCGGGGGATGGTTTTATTTATAAATTGGAAGAACTATTTATCAAGGGTTGAGATTGATTTAGGAGAGCAATGGTTGAGAATGATCAACAGGATTGGAGAAAGGAGTCTTCAAGTGGCACATTTTGATTGGTGAAATAGAAGATAACAAGGATATAAAGGATTTGGATGGTCAAAATTTTCTTGATTTGAATAAAGGGAAAAGATTTCAAAAGTTCTCACACATGTGTGAGAAGTATCATTAGGATGTGTGATTATGACATCTGATTGATCTCACACATATGTGAGAATTGCGTGGGAATGTGTAATTTGATGAGTGAAAGGCTTCAAACATGATTGAGTCACATGTGTAGAATGGAGGGTGTAGATTTTCTTCCCAGGGGAAATCAATGTTTGATAGTTGATGAGATAATTTTGGATAAGTGGGATGGGCATGACAAGTGCATGTCATGTTTGATCATGGCTTAAGCATGATTTGGAATATACAAGTGGATTAATTCTAATAAAGGACTATTAGATTGAATCTTAAGTAATGGACCAAAAACATTTAGCATTGATTAGAAATTTGAAAATCAAAACTCAAAATAATTAATAGCTATCTTGAGGAAGCCTACACCTTTCCAAGCATCGTTCCACTCATAGACCAAAGCTAAGAAGGGAGTTTTATTCAACTTTTACATTTTCTAAAAGATTAATAATTTCATAGTATTCTCTAAGAAAGTGAGTAAATAATATTATAAAATGACTTTCAAAGAGGCAGGGTTTCATCCAACAAACTTTTTTCTTTTTCAACTAGGATGTTCACCAAATTTTATTAAATCCATGAATAATAATTATAGCTATTTTCCACTATTAAGTTTTTACAGCTCAAAAAAAAAGTCATTAAAAGATTTTTGATGATCCCTTCACATTCAACTTTATTATTTGTCTTAGAACCTAGAGAGGGGCTCAGTTTAATAAATGATTATTTTAATTTCAAATAACAATTGTTGTTCCTCTCGATTATTTATAGATTGGACCACCATCATATTACAATATATTAAATTTCAAAAAAAAAAAATTAAAATTTTACTTTCTAATTTTATGTAAATATTTTATCTAATTTATAGAAAAATTTAATAATAATTAATAAATCAATTTTTTTTCTCAATTATTTAGATAAATAATAAATTATTATATATTTTTATATTTATAACTCACATATATATTTCATTTTTTTAACATAAGTTCAAGTTAAAAACTTTTATTTTAAATTCATCTTCTTTAAATTCATCTTCTTTACATTTTTCATAACGCGTAATCTCTCTTATGTAGTTGTTGAGACAAAATTACCTCCATACAAGACCGACTAGTAATCAATTTCACAGATTTTATTAGAAATTTAATTTACCATATAACATTTATTGTAATTTAAAACAAAAATATCCCGTCCCTATGAAGTTTTAAAACCTTACAGTCAAACATTAAAACACTCTGTCAAATTCCCACACATTACCGGCGGTCATTACTGGAGGGGAACGCTCTTGAGAACAACTGTCTCCACGGTCAGACCCGGGCCGAAGCCAAACAGAACGCCCATGTCCAGTCCTTCTCCTGTAGTCGAGTGTCCATTTTCTTTAGACGATTTCCTCATCTCATCCAAGATAAAGAGCACGCACGCACTCGACATATTTCCGTACTCGCTGAGAATGTGCCTGGTAGCACGCATCTTTTTGGCATCCAGCTCCAATTTCGACTCCACCTGATCAAGAATTGCCGGCCCTCCCGGGTGGGCAATCCAGAAGAGGTCGTTCCAGTTAGAGATGTTGAACTGCTGGAAGGCCTCCACCAGGGCCTTTTCGATGTTCTTCGAGATCAGCCCCGGCACGTCCTTCAGCAGGTGGAATGTCAGGCCCACCTCTCTCAAGTGGCCATCGATGGCGCCCTCGCTGTCGGGGAGAATTGTCTGAGCAGTCCAGAGAAGCTGGAAAGAGGGCTTCTCTACTTCAGGAACGGGATCTGCTCCTACGATCACTGCTGCCGCACCGTCACCGAAGAGGGCCTGCCCAACCAGACTGTCGAGGTGAGTGTCCGACGGGCCGCGGAAGGTGACGGCTGTGATCTCACTGCAGACAACCAGGACTCGGGCTCCACGGTTGTTTTCAGCGAGGTCCTTGGCCACTCGCAGAACCGTACCGCCGGCAAAGCAGCCCTGTTGGTACATCATCACTCTCTTCACGGAGGGGCGGAGGCCAAGGAGTTTGGTGAGCTGATAGTCAGCGCCGGGCATGTCGACGCCGCTGGTAGTGCAGAAAATGAGGTGAGTGATCTTGGACTTGCCCTGGCCCCACTCCTTGATGGCTTTAGCAGCCGCCTCCTTTCCGAGGCGTGGCACCTCCACCACAACCATGTCCTGCCGAGCGTCCAGCGAGGGGGCCATGTATGCGCACACGTTGGGGTTCTCCTTTAATATCTCCTCCGTCAGATACATGTACCTCTTCCTTATCATCGACTTCTCGCCTGCAACATCAGCATAATTCACAATTATTAAAATCAAAGTATGTTACACTAGATTAACTGATGATATAAATCCAGCAGAATTAGCAGTTGGGCTTACACATTCGCTTGAACTTCTCCTTGAGCTCGACTTTGTGTTCACTGTTAGTGATGCGGAAGTAGTAGTCCGGGTAAGCGCTCTGTTCGATTGCGTTGGGAGGAGTGGCCGTACCGATGGCGAGGACGCAGGCAGGACCCTCGGCCCTCTGAGCCTTTCTGATTGCCTCTACGTCCACCATCTTTCCTTTAGTAGAATGAATAGGACTTCCTCTAATGTAGTAGGCAATCCAAGATGGAGAAACGTAGTAAGGAAAGTGATATAAATACCTGGTTGAGATGGAAGAAGAGGAGTAGGTATGAGGTAGTGGTAGAAGAGAAGACACGTGATTTGGTTAAGTGAGTTTAGTCGGGCAGATACGTTGTTCTCTTCCAACCAGGGAAAATGAGTTCCAAGCCAGTTATTTGTCGTGTCTATATCTCCCCCGTATCTCCCCTTCTTGGTTTTGGTACTCAGAGTCAATTTATTGCTTATTCTGACATTTAAACACATGGCATTAACACAGCCAGTATTTATTAACTGTCAAATTCAACAATAGATCAACAACTGAAAATCTAGTAATAACAGTAGTTAAATATAAATGTTAATTACCTCGACAATTATTAAAATTAATTATATTGATGTAAGTAATTATACTAATAGTATCAATATCAAAGAAATAAAATTATTTTAGTATAAATTAATCAATTACGTAATTTTAACAAATAATTTTAGAAATTATTAAAATGGGATTATAATAATAAGTAAATATTCATAAGTAGAAGGTGTTTTTTATAATTTGTAAAATAATAAATAAATATATATATTTGGGTTTAATTTTAATTAAACAATTTTTGTTTTATAATTCACATATTTTTCAATGCTAAAAAATATCTTATATGATTGTCTTGGACTAATAAAAAAAATTAATTAAAATTTTGGTTCATTTATGATGATGTGGAAATGATCTCCACACATACAAATTAGAACCTTATGCATGAATTTAGTCTAACATATTTGTTATGTTTTTATTTCTCTTTGCCTTCATAGTTGGAAGGTTCATAATAAAGACTAGAGATGTTAAACACTATTGGGAACTTGTTAAGTGTGTGTCTTCTTCTTATGTCAAGCCCTAGATCAAATACATGATATTCATCAGGAAAGTTCTAAAGGGGCCTGCATGTCTTAAGTATTCTTGTATTACATGTAAAACTAAATTCCCTATGTTTTTAGATTATTATGTTGAACCCAAAAGTTTTCTATATTTCATATTTAAGTCACTTGCTCATGTTTGTGTTTGTCTAGTTTCAAGTTTGAGAAATCAAATAGATCTGAGGGTTTTTAATCGTCATGATCAAGCAAGAGTTTCAATTCCAAAGATATGCCTTGAAGTCTAAGGAATCAAGTTGAAGACTAGTGTGGCTCATGTATAATAGACCCACTTGTGCTTTATGAGTTAGTATATAATCAATAGAATCACATATAGAAAACACTTTGTATCTAGGAAACCCATCATTTATATACATTAAAGTTCATAGTGGCAAGTGAATTTTAACATATATGCTATTTTTTTTAAGTTCAATTTGATCATTTTTTTTTTTGAACACAAGTATATATATGAGACATATTTAATAGTTGGCCTCACATCCAAATTGTTCGTATGCTCATATCCCTTGAGCTCAAGCTTCCCTATGTATCTTGATTCAATGAGTTTTTCATGTCTAGAATATATTTTAAAATTTGTAGAGGCTTACATGTTAGTGGACCTAAGTTACCTCATACAATGTATTTGAGTGGAATATTAAGGTTTAGTGTGTGAATTGTGACCCTAGGGAAATGAATGAAATATGTGTGTTACCTATTCAAATGATTTTCATTAGTGCTAAGGACCAATCAATGAGATCATCTTGGTGTCCATGTATGCTTAAGAAAATGAAAAGGTGTCAAATGGTAAACTAGTATATCTTGTGCTAGATCAAGTAGTATATTTGGTTTTTTAGAGAGTGTTTATTTTCCTATCCCTCTTCACATTTTTTAGAAGAATCTAATGTTGAAAATTTACAAATGTATCATCTTTTGACTTACAAGGCTTACCCATATTTTGATCCCTATCATAAACTAAAAATAATATGGGTGAGAAATACCACCACAAGGGACAATTGAAGGACTTTTGGTTCAATTTCCACACTAATAATTAATTCAAGAAGAGGGATTATTCAAGGTTTCCTCTTGATTCAATATGACAGTTTAATATTTATGTGGTAATTAATCGGTTGATAGATGATGAATAATTGGTCCAAGAGGTGAGTGCATGATAATTTTTAGCCAACTAATTCCTCTTCCTAATTGGGTTGAAGAGGAAGTTAGATCCCTTTATCCATGTTCTCACTAGATCAAATTCTATTTCATCAAGGGATCTAACTTGGACTCTTCAACCCAATTAGGAAGATTATTTAATAGAATTTGACAATGAGAACATGAATGAGGAAATAGAAATTTAAGAATAAGAACTTGAGTATTCATGCATTGAAGAGGAGAGAGAATTTGATAGTGGGAACATGGATGAGGAAATAAGAACATATCCTAAAGATAAAGGAAATTGAAAAGAAAAGAGAATGAAAGAAATTTAAAGACATCGCATTGCTCGTCAAAGGTATATAAGAGGAAATGCTTCCAAATTGAAGGGTCTGATTAGTATGCTACCAAGATGACCAAAAGGATCAATAAGGGAACATCTAGTTAGGATCCTCCTATTACTTTTTCCCCCACTCATAATATATGTCCACTTGCCACCTCCCACATTACATCTCAAATTCATCCTACCTCTACCCCTTATATTGCTTAGGAATTTTCCTCTACTACGACAACCATATCACCTAGTTTTGAGGTTGCTACCTCTACTATCTCTCATAGTGTCACAACCTCTTCATCATTTCTAGACACTTCATCTTCTTTGCTCCACTTCATCTCCTTGTTATCCCAATAACTTTCTCAATAGACACTACCATTCACCACTCATATAGCCATCTCTACCACGTCCACCATTTATTCCACCTTTCCATTTGTATCCATCCCTTTTTCCACTCACATTATCATACCATATCCTTTCATCTCCCAACTCACTCAATCCTTTCCCAAGGAGATTGTAGCTAATTTCCTCTCTGAGATCAACAAAACATTGTTGTCTCATACAAGGGTTACTTCAAAAACTTCTTTGTATCATGTAGATATAGATCCTCCATCCTTGGAAGGTATTGACCAAGTATATAAGGAATTGGAAGCTCAAGAGTTTGATAGTATGTATGATGGTACACCTCCTCCTATGCAAGATGAAACTTTTATAGATAATTTAGATCACAATGTGAATACTAATGATGAGATATTAAAAGATCAATCCATAAGCATTTTTGAAGAGTTACAATATCAATTGGTTGATGAAACTCTATCTGGTGAGAATTTGTTTACACATGAATTACCCACTTACATATTTGATAAACAGACACAGCTAAAGGATAAAATCTTAGATAGGGAAACCTATAATGAGGGAGTTGACTAGTAGGAATTTCCTCATTCTTCTACACTATAACAACAACCAACTACCCAACTCCTTGAAAATTTCTTATGCTTAATCAAATGCCACTATTTAGCCTTCAGTTGTTGTTGTGGCTCCTTCAACTATCCTTGAGAAGGAGCATAGTGTAGGTACTAAGGCTGCCTTCAAGGTTTATGCCCTTGTATTAGTTTTGAATATGGAGGCACAAGTTGTTGCCCCTTAAGGTATTCTACATACTTTGGACAACCCTAATGTCCCTTTGGAATCACCCTGGGAGGTAAGCATGGTAGTGGTTTCTTCAAATGATAAAAAAAATATTACTGAAGTGCATCAAGTTGAGAGGGAAAGGGCTAAAAAGGGAAATCCAATAGAAATCCCCCTTGCTGGATTAGAAACAAATCAAGATACAATAGGAAATCCTACTCACCCCCTTGAAGATAAATTTGAGTTTATTAAGGAAGGTGAAATAGTCTCTCAAATTGGTTTGCACAAAGACTCTTTTTCCCTTGCCTCCTCTCCACTAAAAAAATTTAGAGACAATTTACCTCCCCCTATCATAAAGAAGGAAAGAATTTAAAGGATTCAATGGCCTTGTTGGGTTTCCCTTCTTCCCCCTCAAAAGAAGTTGATGATGAGGACTGGGTTCAGGCAAACAATAAGTCAAAAAATAAGAAGAAACTAGATGTAGGAGGAGGAAATAATGTATGTAGACCTTCTCAAAAGGAAAAAAGAAATAAAGAGATTGTTTGTGATGTGGCTTCGAGAAGAAAAAATACCTTGGACTCGATTGTGGGGCTAAAGTTTAAGAAGAAGTAAA
>VDFB02130765.1:0-12056 GCA_007258455.2 Sequoia sempervirens
AAAATCCCATGGCCTCTTGCATTGAATATCCCTCAAACATGTTGCCTTCCAGTTTTTCCCTAGTACGAATAATTTTTTTCAAAACCTTCATATATCATTCTATAGGATATACCCATCTCGTTCTTACCGAGCCACAATGCTCTAGTTCATATTCTAGATGTATCAAAATATGCATATACATTTTAAATATTGTTGGTGGAAATTCCCATTCCAATAGACAAAGGACTTCAACAACCTCCTCCCTCAAACTATCAAATTTCGAAGTATCTAATACATATAAACTCATTCTCTTTAATATTAGGCCCAACCTTATAACTGCCAATCTTGGCCCCTTTGAAAAACTTAATATATTTACCACAATAAGTGAAATATTCTCCATTATGACATGACAATCATGGGTCTTGAGGCCTCTTAAGCCATTAATGTCAGTTTGGCTTCTAATCCTACTACTTACATATCCAGTGGGAAAGCAAGTCTGAGACATCAACTGTCAGAATTGTGCACGTTGTTCCTTTGTCTAGACATAAGGAGAACTAGGTTTTCTCTATTTTTCATCTTCATATTTTTCAACCCAAAGATTTCGATGAATCTTTAGTTGTTGAAAGTATTCATGTGATGAAATAGTATCAAAATGACCAAAAAGCATTTCTATAATAACACAGGCTATATTTTTCTTAGTATGCATAAAGTCAACAATATGCCTAATGGCTATATCATTAAAGTATGACAACTTATAGAATATGCACAACCTTTTTACACTGCTTTCATTACATGGATCATATCTACTACCAACAATCCCATCATTTTCAATAAATGAAATTCTTTTTTGTCCATTCTCAACAATGTAATTACCTGTTATTAGCAATGGTGCTTCACGGATTCTCTTCTTGACAATTGAACCGTGTTTTTTGTTGACAATATGGATGATCCATTTTAAGGTAAGCACGATTTCCATAATAAATACACTTACGTAAAATTTTTGAGTGCCTCAAAAAATCCTTAAAGTTGCAAGCAAGACATCCATGGTATCCATGAACACTAAGACCAAACAATGTGCCATATGCAGGAAGATCATGAACTGTAAACAATAAGGAAGATCTTAAAGTGAATTTGATTGAATGACCATCCCTTAAAGATTGAATTGCTTCAATTCCTTTCCAAAATTCCATTAGCTCATCATATAATGGCTCTAGATAAGCATCAATTGTATTTGAAGTCACACTTTTCTTTCTTGGTACAATCAATGATGGAATTAAGAAAAATGGTTTAGTTGCTAAAAATGGAGGCAACTTATAATTTATTAAAAACACTAGCCAAGTTGACTATTTAGTACTTTGATCTGAGAATGGGTTCACCCCATCTAGAACCAAACCTAACCTTATATTACGAGGATCTTGAGAAAAATCAGGCAATCTATTATCAAATTCCATCTATGTCTTAGAATCAGGCACATGTCATTGTTTTCCATCAGTGCTCTTATTTTGGGCATGCCATTCCATAAGTTCAACAATGTCTCTACACCTATACATTCAGAGTAATCATGGGATTATTGGAAATTGGCGAAGAACCTTTCTAGGAACCAGAACTAATTTCAACCCTTTTTTATACCTTGCTTCATGAAATTTCAAACATTCACTCTCACATACAAGATTCTTGCAAAATAATACACAACCATTCACACATGTGTGGATGTTTTCATACCCTAAGACTAACTTAGTGATTTCCTTTCTATGTTGACTTCTTTTTGTTGGCAATGTGGAGTCAGGTGGTAACAACAAACTTAATAATGCCAATAATTGTTCTACACTCTCATTTTTCCAACCAAACACCACTTGCAAGTTTAGAATTTGAAGGATTGTTGTCAAATGACTGAACTTGCAATTAACATGCACAGGCTTTAAAACATCCTCCATCAAAATTGAAATTTAATGGAGACGACCCTCATTCAACATTCTATCAACTTCAAACCCTTCGTCTAGCATTACTGCCTCTTCATCTATGTTTGGTGCCACTTCATCTATGTTTGTTGCCTCTTCATCTCTCACACTCTATAATTCTTTCATATTCTCATAATAATTTTAATCCCAATGGATTACCACTATATACCATATATTATCATATGTCGATAAATAAGACTTCTTTTTCTCACCTTTCCACCAAGATAGACATTACATGGACATGGATATTTTTCCATGTCCCTCTTATCGACTACTCTCTCATCAAATGCATGATATTGATCTGCAGTCAACCTTCAACGTTGATCCATCTCTACTTAATGACCTACGGAAAAAAATTGGCAGAGTAAGGGGTAAAAATTGTTTTTTTTTTTAATTGAAAGACATTTCCATAGCAATAGAGTTATAAGAGAGCAAATAAATTTTTTAACTAATGAATTGTAAAAAATAGATTTTTTTAGTTTATATTCAAATTGCTGATTACATTGCATTGCACATATTTCATACTCAAAGCTTTACTTCATTTGTAACTAACCGCTAGATGCGATAGATGACGAAATGTAAAATTTATGAATAAGAGACAAAAAATTATTTTCTTTTTTAAATTGAAAGGAATTTACCATAACAATAGGTTATATAGAGAAAATAGAGTTTAACTAATGAATTGTAAAAAATAGATTTTTGTAGTTTATTATTCAAAGGTGGCGATTGCATTTGTTACTTTTACCTTTCGAAACTCAAAGCATTACTTCACATTTGCATAACTAATAACTAGATGTTGATAGATGGTAATTTCCCGTTACAATATATTTTGAAGTCAACCCTAAAGAGTTATGCAATTACTTCACATTGCATAATAACTAATTAACTAGAGGCGGTTGCGATTCCATTTCTTGTCATGGCATTCCAGAGACCATTTCGGGCATTTTTGCAAAGTTCCTTTGCCTTGTTTGTACCGCTTCCTTTATACCAAAAGGAATTTTATCGGAAGCAATTCACTACCTTGTTGCTATGGCTAAAAGCCTAAAACAGTGCTTCCGTAAACTATGCGGATGCTTGGAAAAATCATCAAAGCATAATAGTAAGCAATAGCATAGACAAGGAGCAATGGGCCCGGTTGAAAAAATGCCTCAAAAGAAGTAATAGTCTCATGGTGATGGAATGCCATGACAATCCATAAAAAATTGCTTGTCATGCCATTCGTCAAGGCATTCCATCACCATGTGACCACATTTCTTTGATGCATTTTTTCCAAAGTTCATCGCCTTTTATATGCTACCACATTTTTCATACATATCTACCAAAGCATTTTATCAAACCGTTCACTGCCTTGCTGCTATGGCTAAAAGCCTAAAACAAGTGATTCAAATGTCTATGGATAAGTTTGGAAAAATATAGCCAAAGCATATAATAGTAGTAACAAGCTATGGTCTCCATGGTTTTGTGAAATCAATGTGATTTTATTTGGTTATTGCGGGTTTTCAACATTTTTTTGGCAATTTTGTTTGTTTGAAATGGGGGCTTCCATACGTGGTTAGTTTGTGCATTTTAAGTGTAAGGATTCTTCTTGTGGTGCCTCCATTCTCATCATTGATGTGCAGGAAGTTTGGCTTTGGAACTTGAAGATGAAGGTAAATTAATAGGGACATTTAAAGGTATGCGCTAATGATGTTAAACAATTGATGTTGTATATTATGAATTTATGGACTATGTGAGAAGGTTAGGAAAGGACTTATTATATATGTTTAAGGATAGGTTTATCATGATGTGTGTGTGTTCAGACATGATTGTTACTATGATGCAAGCTATGGGCATGTTTGTGCTATAGAAGTGCATTGATTATCTTTAGGATTTTCACATGATTTTGACATATTATTATCATAATGATATGATATTATGATTTGATTATGATTATATTTATTATCATGAAGAGGTACTGACTTGTGTTCAAGTGTTGTGGTTGCAAATGGAACATGAGCTTCTATTAGTACTTTTGTGAGTATGATGCATATTGTTATGTTATTATTATTATGCAGAGATTTACCTGGATATTTAAGTGATGCAGTAGTATGTTTGTTAGGATAAGCAGAAAGAGTGCCATCATACCATTGGACATATGTGGGACATACGGGAATGAGATACAATTGCTAGAGTTCCTTTCCTAGTGCTTCGGCTATTATGCACATGTGCTCTAATTTGTATGTTTGAGTGAACAGGTACTAGGCTACCTCTCCACCTGAATTAGTAGGTCTATGCATGCCTCTAATCCCAGTGGTGGTTGAGGAGATAACATCTAGGCCCAAGTTATAACCTAACCCTAGCCATTGTCCCTGATTAGGGACAATTGATTTAGTGTGTGACCACCTTTTCGGGTTGTCATGAGACAATGCCCTATCTCCTTTACCCTATGGTTGGAGTGTTGCATTTATGTGAATGTTTCTTATGGGATATGTGATTGTTTTATTTTGTTGTCTAGGCTTGGTTTTGGATCCCAACTTGTTGGTGCTAAGCCTGTGGTTAGCTGGGTTGTTATTATTGTGATTAGTGTTATTTATGTTTTGATGTGAATGTCTCTTTTATGAGATAATTTATTTCGTGGTTTATGCCTAACCTTGGTTTGTGGATTATTTGAGTGAAGTTAGATATTGGGTCAATCATGTTAGTTGTTATTATAATTTTTATTATTGTGTTGAGGTGTGATATAATATTATTCATAAGTGATATATTTATTTATGCTAATGTGTTGTTATGTTATTATATACTATCATTATTGGTGTGATTGGGTATTGATTA
The DNA here is from genome assembly GCA_007258455.2 of Sequoia sempervirens. Lineage (NCBI taxonomy): Eukaryota > Viridiplantae > Streptophyta > Pinopsida > Cupressales > Cupressaceae > Sequoia > Sequoia sempervirens. The sequence continues at coordinate 4,749 of VDFB02130765.1, forward strand.
TTATTATTGATGCTAAGGGGGTGATTTAATATTGTCATGATATTATGTTAATAAGTCATAATGTTTTTATGTGCATACTAATATTTTATTATTTTGGGGAATGGTTATTTAATTATTGTTTATTATTATGTGTTTTGTTTATTGATTATTTGGTATTTGGTTATTTTTTATTGAATAATGTTTGTTTTACTATTGTTTGGATGAAATAGTTATTTTATTAGTCTCTTGATTCATTTTATTAAAATGGTCACTTAATTTATGCTTTATGAAGTCTTTTTGTGGTCATAATGGTTTAAAATGTTTCTTGGGTGATAGGTTTATGGGTTAGAGGTATTTTTATTCCATAAAATTCCTTTTATTAATTCCAAAATCTTTTCTAATTACTCTATTATGAAAATTAACGAAAATTGGAGTTAAAAGGGTTGCTGAGAGGTTAAAAGGAGGTTTTCTTTTTCCCTTTGGTTCTCCTCTTTTGGCTTCTTTGTTCCTCGAGATTATGTTGGATTTTGATTCTTCATTTTGGAGTTATTGTCAGTTGTGAAGAGGAAGGAGCAATGAAAGAGATTTATTGAATTTATTGCTGCTAGTGAATGAACATTTTGGCTTTAGATTGTGGTTTTGATTGGTGATTTTAGTTTGGAGGATCTTTTGGGGTTTCAACTTCCTTTTCATCAATATTCTTTGAATTTGAGGTACGAATTTTCTTGATTTTTTTAATTTATGCATTTTAGATTTATAGGAATATGAAAAGGGTTAAATTAATTGAGGTTTGAATGTTAATAATCTGGAAAAAATCTGGTTGCTAGGTTTCTCATTTTGTCATTTGGTTGTAATCAGGTATGTCAAAAAGAGGGTTTTTATGGGAGTTGTATGTTATTTTGCATTTTGTTAATTTTTGAGTCATTTTTGGTCAATTCTGCACATGATGTTGAGTAGTCGACGACTAAATATGAAATGGGTTTTTAACGGATTTTTATTTTGAATTTATTTGACCTTTTTATGGTTGTTTTATTGCTGGTAGATTTGACTGCTATCATGAAGGTTTTATGGGAGCCATCTGTTGTTTTGAATTTTATAAATTTCTAAGTCACTTTTGGTCAATTCTACCTATGCTGTTGAGTAGTCAACGGAAAAATATGAAGTGGGTTTTTTTACAGATTTTTATTTTGAGTTGATTTGACCTTTTACGGTTGTTTTATCACTGGCAGATTTGACTGCTATCAAGAGGGTTTTATGGGAGCTGTCCGTTATTTTGCACTTTGTGAATTTATGATTCATTTTTGGTCAATTATGTCCATGCTATTGAATATCCAAGGGTAAAATCTAAAATGGGTTTTTGAAGGATTTGGATTTGGAGTTGATTTGACTATTTTATGGTTGTTTTATGGCTGGTAGATTTACTGATGTCAAGAGGGAATTAGTTATGTTCCAAAGGTTGTATAGGAGAATATAGCTCTATCCTTTGATCTATATTGTGTTGTACCATTTTTGCTTGATCGTGTTTACTGTCTATATGTTGGCAATCCCTTTCTATTTGTGAAAACTTATGTGAGGCTTCTATACTGTGTAAGGATCAATTGTACCAAAGCTATGCATTGTTGGTCATGATTATGAACTGCTACATTAAAGTTGGCTATCATGTTATAAGATTGTGAAAATGATGTAATGTGTTTCATTGTATGTGTTGTGGTATTTTGATCAGCTTTTGGGTTTCCTATTCATTTGTGTTATGTGTTGGGCCTTTGGAAGTATCTGAAAGTCTTTGTGAAAGTCCTTGTAATTTTTGGCTGATTCTTGTTTTCGGTAGTCTCCTTTGGATGTTTAGTTTCAGCCACTTATTGTTTCTATTGCTTGCTTGTGTGTGGGGCCTAGTGTTGTCTCCTAGCATGGAGGGACTGGGCCTTAGGGTTCCATGTGGTAGGGTGGTATTTTCCAACCATCCATTGGGGTTTAGGTGGTGCAATTCGTGTGCAACATGGAGAGTCTTCCCTTCCACTTCATTCTAGAGCTAAATTTAAGTGCAGCCGATGTTTGTAAGAAAATTGTGTCCAATATGTATTTTATATATATTCCTCTTAGATGAATGTATCTTGTATGTTGTAACATTTTTGTAAAGGAAATGTAAATGGACTGAAGTAGACTTGAAGATATAATTATTGTTGTTTATTATGTAATGAAAAAGTTAGCATATGAATGTTGTATTTATGATGCATATGAGCTTAAGTTAGTACTAGATGTGATACATCTTTATGTACTTTTTATGTACCTATTTCAAGGCATTGCTAAAGAATAGGTTCATATTGGCATAGTGTTAGATGAGGTTTAAGTATAATTAAGTTATGTCATCATATGTAATTTGTTGTATGAGATTTAATTTACATTCAAAAAATTGACTGGATGTGTTCTTAATGTATCATATGTCTTTCTATAGGTTTAGTTAGTGTAGATGTATCGTAGTAGTGACGTTAGGGGACCATGGTGGATAGGTGTGAAAGTGGGCTATGATTAATGTTACTTTTAGGTTATAATGTGATTATGATATGATGTTAATGTAATGATGTTATCCATGTCAATTTGTTTAGTTGTGTTAGCTTGTATCACTTTATTTTATTAAAAATAAAATTGTTGGCATGATGTTGAAGGTCTTTTGTATTAATCCACCAGGTCCCTTAGCGGGGCATTACACTTGGTATAAGAGCTAGTGTTGCAACATTGGGATCTTTGGTTAATTTTTTTGCCCATGTCTAGTTATAGTAACTTTCCCCATGCATGTGTTGATGAATGTATGATGAGTGGCTAGAAGGTCATAGGAACCCTTGTGTTAGATACCATGTTTTAATCTAAACACCCAGTTGAGATGTTAGGTAGAGGATTAAATGCTTTGTGTGCTTCCCTGTTGTGTGTGATTCCTTGGATGCTTGTAATTGTTGATTTTTCTTGTGTGACCTTGTTTCATTTCCATGACTTCCAGTTCATTAAAAGTATAATTTTAGTTTTGGAATGCATGAGTGGGTTCAAAATTAAGTAGCTGAAAAGTTGGCATGTTGATTTCTATTGTTTAACTAAGTGTGCATTAGGATAAGATGTTATTTTGCGTAGCTAGGCTACTTATGCAGTTTTATGTAAGGAGTGTATGTTATGTGATTTAAAGGGAAGTCCTGGCCTAAGTATGTCATCTCTTCATGTGTTTTTCCATGGTTTGTAGAAGTGTCTACACCCATATGTTGTTCGGTGCATTTTCATAATGTTAAGAGTATACTGCATGTAAAAGGGTTGTTAGGATAGACTAAGGAAAAGTATGTAGGTAGTTTATAAATGAATTATTGTCGATCTTTTGTGATTGCTTTAATGCATGTTGAGTGATGTAATGGAATCATGATCTTGTGTTTAGTTATGCTTATAAATGGAAAACCTACCTGTGGGTGGTAGTTAAGATTTGGGTAGAAAGTGTGACTTAATTTTCCTTTGTAAAGATGTTTTGTTTGGAAAGGTTGCATTTGCAAGTTTCTTGCATTGAATTAAATTATCTTGTTTCCTTTTTATCTTAGCCCACATATAGTTAATAAAGAGAATTATTCTTAAACCACATTATAATAGAAAATCATTTAGGCCTTAAACTTGTATGCTTAAACCTTGACTGTGAATCAAAGAAATTATGTCTAAAATTACTTGAGTGACGGATCTTATGTTCTCTTGAAACTGCACTCCTTACTTTTGGTTTATGCATAAAAGATAGATTATGAATGAGACTAAGTGTAGTTGCTAGGTATTTAATCTATGCATTTGGAAGTAAATTTATGTGATTAAGTTTTGTTTTATGTGATGTGATATTTTTTTTATTTGGAAAGGGATACATTTGTGGAATAAATAAAATGCTAGTGCATAGAACTAGGTTTCTATTTTGAGAAATTATGATGACTGTATTGGTATTTGAACATCTTGTTTGATATGTGTAGCTGAAACCTATGATGTAATGTCCTTCTCTTTTCTTACTTTTGTATAAATAGAAAATATTTATGTATTGGATGTTTTGCATGTTGAATTTTTATGAGGGGGTAACATGTGAAGTAATTAATCTTAGGTATGGGATATGGATGTTTGAGTAGGCATAACCATTATGTAAATATTTAGTGTTACTTGTACTGGCTTGGGATAAAGTTTGAGAGAATGTGGGATTGTGTTTTGGAAAAAAAATGTGACGTTCTTTTGTTTTGTGAAAAATTGAATAACTTGTGATGAAGTAAGAGTTGTTTGTGTTTAGGAAAGGCCTACATGAAGTAGTAAGAGTTAAGTAGAGGATCATTATTGTTCTTTTATGAATATAGAACTTGTGTATAATTGTTGAACTCTAGACGCATGAATATTGATGTGGAATTATTAATGATTCTTAGATGCATTTAGAAATTCATGGTGCTTATGTAAAATTCTTATTTTGTGGAAGAAAAGTTATTTTGCATATGCATATGTTATGAGGATAGAATGTTATACTGAATGAATAAAAGTGAATGTGGATTTGTTAAGAGGAGTTGTTAAGTGATCATGATGATCTTGACATTGACATTTAGCATCATGTGATATATGGAAAAGAGTAGAGTAAAAGAAAAAAAAAGTGATAAAGGGTTATGGATATATGTAATGATATGGATCACATTGGTTATGGAAATAAATGTACTCATGGTATGTGATCCTTGAGAAGTAATGGAATTTTGTATGTAATTGTACTCCCCTAAAAATGTGAGAAACCAGTAACTGTGCATTGGTTGTGTTGTGAATACCCGTACTTGCTTTGTGTGCCCATGGGATGGTGATAATGTGTACCCATCCATGGGGAAATATGTTGTATTTGTTGGTGTGGGATTAACCATACCATTATGTGTGCTTATATGTTTGTTATCTGATTGAGGGCCAACCCACGTGTGGTTGAAATTTATATATATAAGAGTAGCCAAAAGATTGTTTCACAGATTATTTTCTTTTGGCTCTCTAGTCCCTCAATCCATGAAGGGGTAGTAGCAGCCACAAAGTTCCTTGGGTGGAGTGTGTAGCATGTGCATATTGCGATGCAGAGCAGTCTTAGCTCAATTGATCTTGAGGAAATGTACTCACTACTTCCCCTTATGATGGATTAGGGTACTTGATCCATATGTGCTAGCTTAATCCCCATAGTTTTGAGTTCAATGAAATTGGTTTGTTAGTATATGCCTCCTCGTCCATAGGGATGTTTAGCTAGCATTAGCGAGTCAACCTCGTCCATAGGAGAGGTGAAGCTCGAGTAGCCCCATATTGATATACTCTATATGCATTATATATACTGTATCTGTACGTGTTTCGACATGATGCAATGGATATGATGCCACACCCCACTAATGTTTCGAAATAGTGCTGGTGATGATGTTGTGTTGTTGATGGTAGTGAGCTGGGCTCGAGGACACGATGCCACGTGCATAGACACATGAAGGTGCACTATGAGATTGTGTTATGATATCCTACTTGGGTGATGAGCGTAATGGGGCCTCACACACTTGTAGAGGGATACTCATGTTTTCTTTCGACAATGTTTAGGTTGATTAGCATATGGGTATGCCCTAGCCATGTATACCTCTGGCTACGACAAGTACCTGTGTGTGCCTTCTCCACGAGGTATCACTGTGCGGGGTCTGTTTTGCACATGCCTACTTTCGCGGAGCCATAGACACAATTCCATGTGGCATACGAATACTGCGTGCCTTCTTCGGTTGGTGTATGACCATGCCACACTGAGATGCAATGCAGGATGGGGGTCGAGATGCACATCCCATGTGGGCAGCCAAGGAGTGCATGGGCCACTTGGCTAGTCCATGTTGCGTGACGACGCGATGCAGGGTGTAGCCGAGGAGTACACTCTGAGCCATGTGGATGGCATGCTCATTCCACACCACATGAGGGCTACTATTATAGCTTGATGTTGTTCCCTCCTTCCTTGTTTGGTGGCTAGTATCTAGTCACATAGTGTTGTACAGTGTAATTTCAAAGATCTTGGATTTTCCTTATAGTTATTGATGATTTTTTGTTAATTGTGAAGGTTGACACCTTGTTTATATTTGATTGTGATAGTTTAGCCATGCCTTGTGATCTTATTTTCTCATAGCCCTCGTGGTTACATTTGATTTAGTGTTGAAATTGTGCGCATATATTGCTTTATTGTTGAAATCAAATTTTTATTTTCTCTTCTTTATGACTTCAGTGGCTAAACTAATTTATCCTTATTGTTTTCGATGTCAGCCATGTGTCGTATTGTGATTCCTCTCCAAGGATGTATGAGGTGGACTTGGTGAGTGTATATGAGGAAGCAAACACATGGAAAATTGAGAATGGGGGTATGTGAGGTTGTTTTATAGCTAGGACCCACTACCCATCTATGTGTGATGACTATCTCTTGGAGGCTAACCACCTTATACAACAAGAGGTAGGTCATTGTGGTCTTGTTTGGATGGCCTCACCATGTGTGTGTGGCCTAACACCATCAAGCCACTGAGTGTGAGGTATGGATTATGTGAGATGGATATTGGCTCTTGACTCATGGATTATGTATCATGGATTAGTATGCTACTTTCTGATGTCCAGATGGACCCTTGTGTAGCCTTGTGTCATGCACTTCTCGGTGATGTGATTGTGTATGCATGTATTAGATTGTATATTTATTATATTTGGTTCGTTATTGATGTAAAAGAGGGATAAACATGTTATCTTAAATGTGAATGTATTGTGAATTTGTGGTATTAAATGGAGTTGATGTTATTGAAAATCATAAATTTTAATTTGAAATATGTTTATGAAACATGAAATGATGTTTATTTTTGAATATCAAGAAATCATTTGATGTGTTTCCCTTGTATGTGATTATGGATATTTTTGCATTAGGAATGGAAAATGGAGTTAATTGGAGTGCCTACTATATTTTTTAGTGTAAAATAAAGTATCATACTGTAAGAGATGTATGGATTTATAAATAAAGATGGTTAGGAAAATATTACTTTCAAATGTGCAGCCAGATGGTTATTTTAATCAAAATGATTCAGAAAGAGGATGTACATCAATTATAGAGTAGAGAAATTTTGGTACTAATGTGTTATCTTTCCACCCTAGTTTGTGACTTCGAGGAGTAATTCAAGTTTTAGGGGGGGAATGTAGTGCCCCTCCATTCTCATCATTGATGTGCAGGAAGTTTGGCTTTGGAACTTGAAGATGAAGGTAAATTAATAGGGACATTTAAAGGTATGCGCTAATGATGTTAAACAATTGATGTTGTATATTATGAATTTATGGACT